>DWDX01002760.1:0-14475 GCA_018245675.1 Agara michaeli
TGCACTCAATGAAGGTCATGTTTTAGTCATCTTAATTACTTCGGCTTTGTTTGCCGCTCAGGCTATAGTAGACCGGGAGAAAAAAGCCGGTGAAAAAAAAACTCCCAGCGCTCTTTTAAATAACAATGATGCTAATGAAACTAGCCACGTTGCAGCATGG
Organism: Agara michaeli; assembly: GCA_018245675.1. NCBI lineage: Eukaryota > Metazoa > Arthropoda > Insecta > Lepidoptera > Hesperiidae > Agara > Agara michaeli. The sequence continues at coordinate 161 of DWDX01002760.1, forward strand.
CTTTATCCAACAAACACTTATTGGGAAATGACAGACTTATTGGGCGATTTGATTAGATGTAATGCAAATCCAATTTGACATATCCAAAGAGGCGTTCCGTTAAACAAACAGTCGTTACTGTAATGTAATGAAACAATGATCGTGGAATAGCGTTCGATAACGCGTCGTTTCGCTTGCGGTCGGCGCTACCGGGCTGCGGCTCCTGTGTAGTTTCGATTATCTGAAGCCATTCGACGGATAGATGTGGCTTTGAATGCCTTTGACGCTGTGTCTGTTGGTACTTGCCACTCCTATTTATTGAATATTAGTTTCGCTAATTGTCGGTTATTTAACGCTTTTTGTGGCGAGACATACGAGTTATGGAATCTCGATTGGCTTTAGTTATCGTAATTCGAACGTTCTAAATTCAAAATCTATACTTATTACAATGATGCTTAGTCTTCGTTCTATTCTAAAACGGCATACGCATATATATATATGGCCTTAAAATAAACTGGTCGATGACGATAATGACGGCGATGATAATGTAGAATGTTCTTTTCGATCGAAGTAAAATATCAGAGCCTTGAAATATGCTAATACCAGCTTGTGCGTTTTTACCCAGATTCTCTGGATCGCGTTGAAAGAAGCCCGTCCTCCCCTCTGTCAACAGCGCGTTTCCCGGCGGGCTCAATCAAGCGGGTGTTAGCTTACCGCCGTGTAAAATTACTCCGAGATAAAAAACTGTAATCTACTGACGAAGTAGACCGTTTCAGAGCGGATTATTTGACAAGCGCTATGAATGTTGAGAGTGTTCTCTCGCCTACATTTTTGGTGCTGTTCTCGCGAAAAATGCTCTTGGAAATAATCGTTATTACGGTGTCTGTGTACACGCAGATGAATGCTTATTTCAAGATCCGAATAAATAACAATAATAATATCTTGGGACATCCTCACACACGGTCATCTGAACCCAAAATAGGCAGAGCCTGTACTTTGGAGAACAGACAGCTGATAAACTACATAAATACTTATATAAAGCTCTGTTTTATATATTTTTTAAATATTTAAACACTTTGTTAATTAAAGTTTTGGAATATCCTAATGAATATCTCACTCTGTATGAAATAAAGCGAATATCATAAATAGTCTAAGACACTGAAAAGAATTTCCCCGGAAATGTTTCGTTGAATTGTTTTAAGGTCCTGTTTCACCCTACATTACCCGATATATGTACGTAGCTGCAGACCCGATCCCCATATAGCTCAGAGCCCAAGTGGCAGGTGCGCTCGGCCTCGCTAATAGAATCCCGCCATTTTATTGTATAACGTACAGATTCTTGGGACGAAACCCTAAAATACTATCCTTTATTATCTAGTACTTTTGTCACGCGATTTCGTGTGCGTTGCAAGTAATATATTATTTATCAAAAGACAATTAGACGATGATAAATAAATTATCTAAGTTGTTTCATTTCAAGTTTAATATTAAGTAACTGTTTTGATCAAATAATTGACAACCAATCGTAACATTTATGTGTAGAACGGATGTGTGTTGGGAATAATTTGAGAAAGAAAACTATTTAAACTTATAGATTGACTCGTTAGACTGATCTCGTAAATTATAAATAATAATTAAAAGTTGTTATTTACTCTTTTATTCATATAAATGTAACGCCGTCTTTAATATTATAACGTAACATCACGTAATCCCCTAAGGGGTAGGCAGAGGAGTGTAGTATACCCCCACATTTCACCAGTTGCGTTAAGTCCCACAATGGAATAGGTGGTGAGCCTATTGCCGTGCACCGGGCACCGGTCTTTAATATTATATGTAAACAAATACATATTACCGACCAATCAATTAACGATAGCACAACCAGCATTTCTGAATCGAATCCAACGTACTCGGCCGTTCTTCATTTTCATCCATTGTTTCATTTAACTGCAACCCCAGTCCGCCCTGGTTGACCCGAATAGGTGCCGTACGTCGCTGATTTTGCATAATTAAAACCGTCTACAGTACTTTTAATAGAACCTTTGGCTCTGCTCACTTCGCGGAAGGGCGGTAGACGCGTGCATTTTTTGAGTTTCCTTTTTTGCAACGTCACTCAAAGGCGGCTTGGTCGCGATTTTCATTCCGGTTTTTGTCGCTACGGCAAAGGTCGGCTCGATTACAATAGCATTCGTATTTCCATTTCGATATTGAGCAATCCGTTTCAGCTAAAAGCTTGTCGACAATTTTTATGAGCTTTAAAATTGGCGTATACTAAGTCATTCGAATAATTTTGTGTTTAATTTCATGCCGTTAAGGATATAATAATTTGTTTTGATAGTATATATTTAGACAACTGTAAGCAAAATTTAGTGGAGTAAGTTTTAATAGAATCGTAATAATATTTAAATTATATTTTTATTTAGAAAGCAGCACAAAGAAAAGGAAAATTAATTCGACGTCGTATATATTTAAGTACATTATTATAATTTTTATCGCACGTTCACTCTAAATCTCTAACGGGGTTGGCAGAGAGAACCGATGGCAAATATTTCTATCGTTTCAGACCTGACGTGTATACACGCATATTTGTTTCGGAGTCTTCCACCAGCTTACAATTTTTTTTATGCTATTACGTTATTCTGAGTTCTGAATTACACTATCACATATTTCTGCATGTATCTGTCCACTATTCCCACATAACTTGCCTACTCTCTGTTTGTCTAGTCTCATAAAAATATATCGAGTTCACTTTTGAACTTGTGACTTGAAGGGCGATTGAATAGCAATATTTAATAATAAACAAAAAAAATCGCTAAATTTCACAGCCAATGTACGGGCAAAAAAGTTGCAAGTCGCAAACTTGGCAATATTAGCGTAAAACTCTCGTGGACACGTCTAAACAACGAGGGCGAGGATTATAAATTTAAAACGTTCATCCGGGTCAATTAATCATCTTCTAGTGCACTGAAGGCTGTATGTAAGCAGAGTCCAGCACATGCCTATACCATACAACAATTTTTCACATAGCTTGATTCTTATGTTGAACGACAAAAGATTCAAGTTTGCGAATCACAACGCACTGATAACACCGCAACGGCTTTCATGGCACGCTGAAAAGGTCAATGCGACTTTAAAAGTGCAATAATGTATGGGGACCATGACATTATTATTAATGCAGTAGTTCTTTAAAGACTGTCTCGTTGGTCGGGCGGTTGCTAGCGCGACTGTCGATCGGGAGGTCCTGGGTTCAAATCTCGGGTTGGGTACTGTTGGATTTTCCTAATTTAGAATTTCTAGCAGTGACTCGGAGTCTGGATGTGTGCCCGGTGCATGGCAATAGGCTCACCACCTATTCCATTTGTGGGGCTTAAACGTAACTGGTGAAATGTAGGGCTGTACTACACTCCTCTGCCTACCCCTTAGGGGATTACAGGCGTGATGTTATTGTACGAACACAATCATTAGAAATAAAACGTCATAGTTACGTCATTACCTGTCATTGAACAGAATATATTATATTTAATAAGCTGAAGCCCATTTTATTATTTTGGTGTATTAAAAGTTAATAATCACTTAGGATCTGCAGTTTATTTGCTAGTCATGTTTATCGCAACACCGCAAAAACGTGTTAGCCAGTGATTGCAATGCAAAAACCACTCACTACGATAACAGTTATTAGCAATGTGTCCATAGAGTAAGCAGGAAAGTTAGGCAGCAATATTGTCTGTGGAAAAAATATGATTTTGACGTATTTAAAACGACACACAACGATACAAACGATAAACGAAAAAATTTTAAATGCAGCACAGTTTTTTTTTTTAATATTTATGCGCACAGAAAAGCATCGGACTCGTGCAGCCATTAATGTAATGAAAATATTATCATTCTATTGGTCATGATGGTTGTTATTTGGGCCCATATTTACGCTCTATTTTATAATTCCTAAAAGTGAATGTACAGAAATATTTTTTGTTCACATCCTTTCGACAGTACTTTTTATATGATTATGTTTCATTCTCTTTGTTATGAGTACAATAGATATCACGGAAAAGTAAGAAAATGTCGATGTTCGCAAATGAATATATAGATACGTAAATATAATGTAAGTATCTAGTTAACAAATGTTTTTATCGATATAAGTCCATTAATCTCCTGTGGCCGCGAACTCGAAGGAATGAAATGGGTTCTATTTAAAACGGAAGGCACTATGTGTTTTTATTGTTACGAACAGATTAACCACCACACCTATATCTGCGCGTGAAGCAATTGTTTTTACAATTTGTGTTTCGGTTCGAAGGGTGCGGATGCCGGTCCACATGCATACTAGAGGCGACCATCTCAGTCCTCAAGAGTAGTGACGCATCTGTGACAGACCTTTGTTAGGGTGGATACTAACAAAAACTAACAGAACTTACACTTACAAATACTAACTGGACTAATATCACTAACAGTCCCGTTCCTGCAGTCCTGTTACTAACGAATACTCACCAATTGATTCCTATTAACACCTATTAACTGTATTCACACCAACAGTCCCATCCCTAGAGCCCTATCAGAGGTCGGCTGCAGATGTCCACGGGCGGGAACGGTCACTCGTGACTGCTGCCAGCTCGTTCGCTACTCTCCATGCTGAAAAAAAAATGTCCTAAATCGTACGACATTATGGTCGTAAGATTCATAACGGTGCGATTCGCTCGAGCGACCGCTACCGAGTTGTTTGATTTCACTGTTATTTCACTTACTTATTTCTCATTCATGAGAGGAAATTTTCAAATAAATCAAATGTTTCACGCAAAGAAAACACATTTTATTCAACATTGCAATATTGATTTTTATAGGAAAGTCGTAACTTATTTGAGTTTATTCGGCGGCACTTTCACTAATTACTTATTGCTTCTTAACAATTGGTACAAGCTGTAAAAAAACACTGTTTTGTTAATATAACAGAACAGCTAATAAAATATATTACTTATATGAAATTCTATTTAAATCTACACATTTATAATAACAAATATAGTTATTTAACACCTTAATTTTGACAAATATTTGTCCTGAGTAGAATCGAATGGACAACATCCAATCATCAAATATAAAGAGTAAAGACTAAAACAGAACAGTTCATCAGCTTTTCTTCTGCCAACCAATTTTCTTTTTTTTTGGTATGAGACTTGCTTTAGTGTTGCCAATTAAAAATGTTTATATAAACATAATAAATTTTCATTAAATTGTGTTAATAAATATATAATTAATATTAATTTCAGAACACAAGCAAGTGATAGCGTTTCTCGCGCACGGAGGCCTCCTCGGCATGACGGAAGCCGTGTCAGCTGGCAAGCCGATGCTCGTGGTGCCGTTCTTCGGGGACCAGCCCACGAACGCGGCCGCGGCTGCCGCGGTTGGCTTTGCGAAGGTCATCCCGTACTTGGAGCTCACGGAAAAAGCGCTAGAGGAAGGTTTCCAGAGCGTGCTCAGTGCTGAGTAAGTGTTCAACTGTTTTGGGTTAAAATTATATTATAAAACAATCGAAGAACTTTATTTATGACAGGATCTACGAATTACGAGAATTCGAAGGAACTTGCCATCCGATCCGATCCGATATTCTAGATCTTGCAACCGTTTTGTATCGCACTTGACCTTCTTTCACGTTTTATTAAAATGGCATTTAGAACTAGCGTCATGAAATGTGATAGATATGATATGAAAATATTATGTTATTAATTATTTTGCTAGTCTTCAAAGCAACTGTTTTATAGCTAAAGTCATGAATTTATCGACTCATCATTATCTGTTTATGACGAGGTCATGATACAGCAGTATTGTGAATCAACCTAGATTTATGGTCAAAGGTCGTTTGTTTCAGTATCAAACAATTTCATTTATCTCCCTAAGTTGTGATAGTCTAGTGCAGTGGTACTCAATCTTTCTTTCACAGGGGCCACATACACGTGTCGGCCATTGTGTCGCAGGCTGCATAGAAATAATAAAAAAAAGCCGATTGATTAATAGTTGAACTAACCGGTTATGAACGGATTTATCACGTATGTTTAAAAAAATATGTCATTTCCTCACGTTTCAAACACGTTGCTATATTTCTCAACGCGCAATCGATTCTAATGAGCGCGAAATTCTAAAAAAAAAAAACGTAACATCACGCCTGTAATCCCTTAAATTCTAAATGGTTCAATATAAAGTAATACCAGATGGGCCAGCAACTAAAGCCCGTCGCGCCGCAGTTTGAGCATAACTGGCTGGCTACTGAATTTTCGGTCGAAAAAATATACCAATTGCTGTGCTTTTGATGACATTGTTCAGGCTTACATCATCCTATGAATAACGTAGTTCAGTTTTGCGATGTCATTACTCAAAGATAAAAGCACGCTTGCGTTCAGTTCTCCAATCATTATCGTTATGTAGGTACTATCAACAACACTGTGAGACGATTAACTTTAATAGGAATCTTTTATTATTTAATTATTACTAAATTTATTATTAATCAGTATGACTATGCATGTATTGTGATGACGTGTTAAATGTGAAATGAAATGTTTACTCTACGTGTATCCGAACGTCTAGAGTTCTTAATGCATCGCTAAAGGGATAATCCATAGATTATACACTTATACTGATACGGGATAATCTCTTTTAACGCATAGTCAATAGAGTGTTTGCGTGTATCTTAAACTGTTTTAAAAAAAATAATAAATGTAATTATTTTATGCTGTATAGTAGTTTATGTTGCGTACTTATCACCCCGGTACTGCGTCTATGGTTCGAGTTATCGGGTCATTCTAATGAGGAATATGCGTGAGATTACATTAGGGTCAAATATATATTTTTAAGAGATTATTGCTTCAGAATTATGTCTGTTTATTTTTTTGTAAATTTAAGAATCCCTTTACGAGATTCTAAGGTTCGCTGGTATACACATATGATATTCATATTATGACCACAAAAACATGTTTGCAAAAAGCTTAATGTGTCATTGCAATAATGGAAATCATCACGGAGTAACATCTAGACAACAGCTGCTACATGTGTTGTTATAAATCGGATATGTTTAAATTTATTTCTTTGTCTCTTTGCCAATTAAGGCTGGATATCGTTGCTATAAATTTGTCTATCTAAGTACGTATTTAGAACTGTTATATAAGTTACTTTACCACATTGAACTTCTCTAAAACTTCATTACGAAATTATCTAATAATTAACTAAGACCAAGGCTTGCTGGGACACAAGATACCTTCTTGGTTTTATTTTTGCTTGTTTTCGCGTAATCATCTGTGAACGAATGTTGGCGTAAATTTTAGTTATGTTCTACTCATTTCCGTTACAGAATGCGACTAAACGCGCGCCGCCTGTCCAATATCTGGCAAGACAGGCAGTCCTCGCCGCTGGAGACGGCCGTGTACTGGGTGGAGAGAGTCATCCGATGGGGTCCAGCTGCACCACTGCACTCGCCGGCGCGGGACCTGCCTTTCTACCAAATCGCCTTACTAGACGTCGCCGCTGCGTTACTTGGAATAGTACTGATCGTCATTGTTACAGTCTGGTTAGTTCTATCCCGAATTTCTCGTCTATTCACGAAAACCGGTAAACAGAAGGTGCATTAAGTACTATTTATGATCTTTGTTTATATTTAGATCGAGCTTTTCAGCGGTGTCTGTTGTTAGTTATATTAGAAATAAAAATACCTCTTTTATTTATTATCGAATACTCCTTGTGTGTACTTATAATATTTGATTATGGCAGAGCCGAACGCATTCCGACAATAATAGTGAGAATGAGAATATGACAGGGTAGATTCAAAGTAATGAGTATAAGTACTTCATCTGTTGTTTCAAAATGGAAGAGCTTTTGGTTTTAATAGTAATGCTTGTTAAGTTTTTTTTTAGTAACATAACTCATAGTTCGTAGATTATACAGTACCTATATTGTAATGTCTTATGCCAAAATTAGATAACAATTTAGAAAATGTTAATGCATATAATGTTTCCTGTTATCTACTTAAAATGTTTATATTGTTAATTAATCGATTATGAGAACGATCATCTCATTAGTTTGTAGCTTAATGGTATACTAAATTTCACGCGAGCATCTTTTGTGGTCTACAAGACATTTCAAAATATCTTTATATTATGAGGGGCGATCCAAAAATTACGTCACACGAACTTGACATTTGTGAGACCCGCCTATATAGTGTGACGTCACATGTTTTGCAATTTTGCATTTAGAAATTTACGATACAAAAACAGTAGCTTTCCGAAATTATTTTTATTTCCATTGAATTCGATAAAAAATATTAGATATTATATTTTGAAAAATGTTCCGTCACAAAATTTTTAACTTTTCACACAATGACACACTTGGTCGACTCCCTCCCCCTTAAAGTTTGACGAAATTTATGGATGACCCCTGAATAGGTGTGCCGTTGTACAGTAAATCAGCAATGAGGTAATTTTAGGGTTTTTCTTAATAGCACAGTACAGGTAAAAAGGTAAAAATGAAACATATGTCTTCTTGGAATAGTGTCTTTAAGGTTAATGATAATGACTCGTCACAAAAATTTGTCATTTTTTGTCAATTTCATAAATACAACAAGAATGTTTTGCTGCGTTTTGTATTTTACAGAAGACGGTGCTAGGTTCAATCTTGAATATTGGAATAAAATGACTTGTTATTCTTTATAGTTCTTTTGTTTTATACTTAATACCTTCTTTTGTTTTACTTGAAACTCGTCAGAACTCGTGCTTCTCACAGTGATTTCAATTGCCATTAATTAGTACATGTTTTATAAGTCATCTACTTAGGAATAATTGAAAACGTTTATATCGTGTATAAATGTTGAAGGTGTATAAATTATACCATTTATAGCATAGGTTCTCAAACTTTGTGAGTCAATTATTTCCTAGCGTCCCCCGAGATACTTTATTTTAAATATACAGACCTAGTGTTATATTTCCCTGCCTCTTCACTTCGTCCCTTCATCGCTCCCAATTTCCATTAACTAGACCGTTTACCGCTTCTCTGAAGCCTCCAATGCCCACTTTGAGGGACTGATCTAAAGTGATAAATGAAAGGTGGACACAATCCAGCAATATGAGAACGCTTCTGGCATTCACTATTATGTCTATCACAAAAATATTGTTATTTTTATGCCATTACAATAGGACCCCTAATGGGGCAGGCAGTAAGCCAGTAAAGTTTTACTACCAAGATATAATGCACACATTCTTATAAAGCATTAGGGGTTAATTTTATTTCAATAGCTATCAAAACTTTCGTCAGAATGTTTATCACCTACTAACATTACTGTTCAATAGCACAAATATGTTCAGAGGTATCTGCAGGAAATTCCACTTTTCATTTACGCCCAGCGACGCACTGTTCAAAAATTAAAATGCCATTAGTTAAATATACCTTTGATTATTAAAAGGTATAAATAAACAAAACATACAAGCTAAACAAATATTTTAATTTCATAATAATAATCAATAAACACTATAGCAAATTTTAAATATCACTATACAGATATATTACCTTGAGAATAAATATACTAGAATTACAATTATGTCATTCATAAATTGTAAATAGCAAATGCATTTAACAAAATCATACTGTTAGATCCACATAACCTGAATAGCCAAGCCCTAAACGGTATATTTTTGGATCGATAATAAGAGATTAAAAATTGTCTATGGTACTACCATAAAGTGTAATGGCTTACGATTAATACCTGAACTCTGGAATTTGCACAGTTAAGCCGGCATAAATCGTATACAGCACAGCCAGGTGACAGGCATCACAAAGTGACATTATTATTACAAATTCATGATAAAGACAATATTACCTCGGCAACACTTATTATTATATATGTTCCCAGCTGAGCTAAAAAGTTTTATGGTTATCGATATCATATCATACGCAAGCTAGCCTTTTTTGGAACTACATTGATGAATCTGAATTTACTAATTCATCGATGATTTACTAATTGTATTGTAGATAACGACAACTATATAAATATATCATACATAAACACTAACAATGCATTATAAATTATAACAAATATGCTTGATTTACATTGACTAGTTTGGAGCTAATTTATAATAATCATTGAGTACACTGTAGACGCAAACATACGATGTCTGATACTATAATAATATGTATGTATAACATAGTTGCTTAGTTAAGCAAATCAGTTTCGAGCTTCTGTATTTTGATTGGTAGAATTTTTACCATTTCATGACACAGACTGAATTCCTCCCTCATCATCAATGCGGCCTCCTCGTCATTCTTGCAGATGTCGACGACTGCTTGATACGAATTGAAACTTACCCTCACGTAGCTAAGTTGAGTGGATTTGTCAACAGATATTCTCTTCATACTGTTCCTTCCGATAAATGCGTAAGCGCTTATAACGGGCCTTATTAGGTCCAATTCGAGTTTTCGAGGCATCTTGCCATTTTTGTCTTTGACAGAGTCTATGAACTTTTCATAATTCTGTATGCTTTTGTCACATAAGCTGTTTATTTTTTTTAACAACTGAGGGTTCGGCCTTTCTCTGCTTTTATTGAGCCTGTCCAGTTTTATGTTCAGTATGTCGGAATATATCTCCCCCAACTCGTACCACAACTGTCTACAATACTGCAAGTAGTACGTTGGATTGATTTCCTTTAGCAAGTTTTCGAGCATGTCCACACGTCGTTTATGCATTTTGGCTCGTCTTTCATCGTCCTCTTCGAAGAACGCCAAGTATGAGTAGCCCTGAGAGCCGTCTTGTATTAACTCGATATAATCCGATGCTAAGCTATCTAACCTATAGTAATCCTTGGCCTTGGCAAGCCAAGCCTGACAGATCAGAAACACCGCTTTGGCATCGCCAAATGTGAGCAGGAATTTGGCACTAACCGTTTGCTCATAATTGATAGTTTCCAAGCTCGGAAATACTAAATTCTTAATATCCCCACCGCAGATGTTCTCGTCATCTTGTAACTCCACATTGGACATATCTGAAACATAAACATTCTTAGACAGACAACACTCTGTAATATAGAGTCATTCCGAATAAAGTAAAATAAAATAATTTCATCTATTACGAAAAATGACTAAAAAAGATAAAATGTCACACTTGCAACATTTATTCACTAACCCTCCAGGTTTCACTGCCATTACATGTCCATGATCCAGCTCAGTTATATCAGTATTTGTTTAAAATTCAATAAAGAAGTTCTGGTTAAATTACAATCAACAAATAAAGACCAGCATTTATACCTTAATTAGCTTTATTTTATTTATTCTTTCACAATGAGCAAACTTAATGCCTAATGGCATTCCCTACCAGAACCAGTCAACGCTTAACGGTCACACACTGCAAGTCACAAATGGCTGTAAACCCATCTTTGTCCCACAACTGGGACCACACCACATCGCTCTAATGTTTACAATAGAAGGATTGAAAGAATATAGTATGAACATTTCACCTGTTATTGGATCACTCAGTTTTTCCTCATCATTCATAAGTCTTGCCTTCGATGCAGTCATGAGCAACAAACAGTACTTGGCCCAGCACCTGGATATATCGGCGGCCCTATGTCTGAAAGTTTCACTCCTCGGCAGGCCTTCTGCGGGTCGGTTTAACCCTAGATAATGTTCATCTTCGTACCTCTCAAGAATTACAGACGCTGCGGCCAAGTGATGTCTCGCCTGAACAAAACCATTTTGTTCAGCGAAATACTGTGACAATGTCGCAGCGTTGAGCGCCCAATCGATTGGTTCATAATCCGAGTACTGCATCTGCCGTCTCAGTGTCACATGACAGTAAATGGCCGACTTCAAATTCTCCTTCAAAGATCCGTACACCTGGGCTAGATAGTATAATGTCAATGTGTAAGCCTTCTCCAGCAGTAGGACGAAGTTGTCTTTGTCGATTTCATCGTTCGTGCTAATAATCAGATCCATGGGCATTGGCATTTGTAAGGTACATTTAAAGGATTCATACAGGCCCTTAGCATTAAGGAGGTGCATCTTTGCCTTATTGGGTTCATCTCTATTGGACCACAGGATGCCTAGATTGTTGTAAATCTTGATGAGCGTTTCCACGATCTCCGGTTTCAATGCGTTTGGGGAAAGCAAGTTGACTGCCTCCATCAATACATTCTCGCTCGAAGTTAGCTCCTCAGTTTCCATGTCCACAATGCCCATGTTCAGTAAGACGGGACCCAACATTGCATCAATTTTCAATGTATCTACGGCAGGATCTGATTTCATAGTTACCAGGGTCTCTCGCATATTTATAAGAATATTTTTCGCTTTATATTTAGATAAATATGGTTCATTCTCCGGGTCATTTTTACTATCTTCATCCAGTAATTTGCGCACTTTCGCATAATTCTCCTTAAAATCATTCAAAAATTCTTTCTCGGTCATATCTACAGCCTCCTCCATGCTGGTGAACACTAACAAAGATATGTATTTCTCAAAACACTATTTTGTTTAAGGCAGTGTAGATTTATATTGCTAACGTACTATAAGATTCGTTTGTACTTAATTGAATACTTTAGTTAAAGCCGTGTTACTTGGCTTACATTAATCCAAAGCTTTTAATTTTGTTAAAAATTGTCTTAAAAGTCATGTTACATTGATTACTAAAAAGTGCTAAAAAAGAATGTAATTTTGTCATAACATCTTGCGGCCTAGGTTTCAATCTTTTCGGCCAAACATATATTGACAGCTTCTAACGCTTTTATGTTGTTTTATATAATCGTTGAGGTCAAGTAAATCGCAAAAATTTAATCTGAATAATTTCTCTTTTAATTATATATAATTAAACTGTGTTATTTACACTTTATACATAGAAATAGTTGTCTGTATAATTTTTAATTCCGAATTTTAACACTAAATAAGTTTAATTAATACCTCGAAATGTACTATTACTGCAGTAGTATATCTAATCCTATTTTTTAAAGAAAAAAGGATTGCCTTATTTGTTTTATCACCACGATACTCGACTATGAAGTGAACATACCTTCACTCGGTGAAGTAATATGCAGAACAGTGTGAGAATCGACTATGTCTTATTATATTATATCGTGTACGATCCTACGTACGTCAATAATTTCTTTAGACCACGTAATTCACCGACAGCATTAATCGCAATATTTCTTTATTTGTATCTGCTACAATGCTATTATTTAATGAAAAAATAATAAAACAATAGCAATGATAACCTAGTGATTTGAAATTGAGACTCTGTCTGTCTGTCTGTGGGTTCAAATTCTGGCTCATCTGGTTCATCTCGGGTTTGTTAACCTGCGTTTTATAACTAAAAATTTAAATATCATTCGCTATAACGTTGAAGGACAACATCGTAAGGAAACCTGCACAGCTTAGTGTATAAATGTTATAAAACATATCATGTTTCTTAGATATGTGAAGTCTGGTAATCCTCACTTGGTCAGCGCGGTAAGTTACGTCCTAAAACCTTCTCATTGTGAGAAAACACTAGTAAAAAAGGGTCGGTACATGTATAGGTACTACGATTAATAAAATAGCGATTCGTGGCTCGGTTATAAGTAACAGTTTATAAATTTATTATTAAAGTTTGCAATGGGCTTATAAATATCCTTTTTTTATATACATGTTGTTGGTAATGAGATTCCAAATTAAAAAAAGAATAATTTCGCATTGTTTATTCTAAAAATGTCCATAATTTTTACAAGTTCTTCAATTCGTTTTCGCACATCAATTAAATACAGCACGGAATTGTCAAAATGAAACAAGAAATATTATGGTAACACATTGATACTCATAAATTATTATTGTCTGTGGCTCAATGTGGCAACACAACACAATATTCAAATTCGAATACAAAATTACAAACAATCGTAGACATTGTATTTTGACAAACAGAATGTTATAAACACTTAAGCTTATGAATTCAACGGACATTATCAACAGAAATATTCGGCATCGCTTATCAAAAACGATTCATTACAAATGTCAAGTAATGTGAATTATGTTCACGGCTTGTAAATTCAAAACTTGTAGGCACTAGCACAATTTTTTTGACAAAACTCATTAACATGGTATCCCATGTAACAACATAATATGTCCTGTACTATAATGGTCGTCACTCACATATAAACCCAGTATCCAAAGAGCAGCGCTTCGCCTTATGAGTTTGAGATTACATATGTTAATTTCCACATCTATGCACTCTCTTAACTCGCTCCGTACCCTCACCGGATTGTGAATGCCGAGCAAATAGGCGGTGCCGATCGGATAATGAATTGACAAGTGAGCGACGACCTTAATAATCCAGCAAACAATTCTGTGTATATATA
>DWDX01002761.1:0-14472 GCA_018245675.1 Agara michaeli
AAAACAAGCGCTATAGATGGCGTTACAGGCGCAATAATGGTATGACGTGTGAACAAAATTAAATTATTTTGACTTAGAATAGTTTTAGAATATCAAAATATGTTGTCCTTCTTCAAAAACCTCAATAATACTGCATTTTTTTGACATACGAAAAGAATGCAATTAGAAATTAGGAATTTCTAAATTTATATGAGTGAGATCTGATGTGAGATGAAATAATATAACAAAATGTTCTCTACATTTTGTTATTTTATAAAATACAATTTATCTCTTTTTTACATTAAACAGGAAATCACATATAAGATGATAACATATCAGACACAAGAATGACCCAGGTCATCGTTCTGTCCAGAAATTAGATAAGACAGTAGCATTGTAATGTATCTTTAATGAACTTTAATGTTGGAGCAATGAACCATTAAGCAATGAAACAAATATCGAATTATACAGATACAACAGTTATGATAACAATTTTCTTATAAGAAGATACTATATAAATGGACTGATAACATAAAAATGGATTGATGAAAAAGCACAAACATACATAGTATGTACCCTTCCAGACACAAAAAAGAACAAAATATCAACAAGTTCCAATATTCACGAAGCATGCAATGCTGCAACAAAAAAATGTAACAAAAATGATGATGTTGGGATGAGTCCACCAATGATAAAACAAGACATTAAGACAATTTGATAACAAAACCCAATATAACAAGCATGAACATCATTAATTGCTGCAACAGAAGTCACATAACTGAGTAACAAAATTAGCTATGGAGAACCAAATATAGTAAGAAGACAAACACTCAATTGCTGTGATGTGATGGCTGGACTGGTGACTCACCATAAAAGCGACGAGGCTTGTCCCCACCACTGAGGCCACTGCGCTGATCCAGCCAGCGTGCAGTTTCATCTGGCTGAGCTGAGCCGTTTACACAACACAATAGTATATATAACATGTATATTGCACCTAATGTCACGATCAATCACACCAACCACCAAATAAAACAAAATAATGTTAAAGTAAAAATGGAAAGACAGCTCAACTTAAAATTATACAGTAACAATGAAGTATAATACGACAGATTTATTATCAATCTTTGTTTAAATACCAAGTTACAAATTTAGTAAAGAGGTTTTTTTAGTACTAAGAAAATATTAGTAACTAAGCA
Source organism: Agara michaeli (assembly GCA_018245675.1). Classification (NCBI taxonomy): domain Eukaryota; kingdom Metazoa; phylum Arthropoda; class Insecta; order Lepidoptera; family Hesperiidae; genus Agara; species Agara michaeli. Next base: position 1,176 of record DWDX01002761.1, read on the forward strand.
CTAAAAAAATAAATAAGACTCAATAATATACAAGCAGAAAGATGCAGCGTTGGTGAACTACTATATGATACAAACCTGTGAATATTCTCTCTCTTGCTCTAATTATCTGATTCTTTTTACGAACTGTGACACACAGGTGGATCATAGTAAACATTGTAATATTCATCACCACACTTTGAATCAAAAGCGGCAATTCATACCTTTTGCCAAACCTGAAATTGTGTTACCAAAAATCTTTAATATCTAAACCATCTGGATGCAATAAAAGTTTGTTTTATTAATTCGTACAAACTTTATAAAGCAAACAAATCAATGAAAATACGATATAGTTCTTGCGATTAATGTCTAGCATTCTATTATTACATTTTTTGTAGCAGAAAACAAGCAACATAATCTTACCAAAACAATATGCGCAAAGTGTTTGCAATGAGGAGTGTTAGGCACACATAAAGTGAAAATCCATCTGCATCCTGTGTACGCTTGATTTGCCTATATTGAGGAATATAAGGAGCTACTCCACCCACGATCATAGCACCAGCTGCACCCCAGCCCACCAGATGGCCAACGGTCAAACCCAATTCGTCCGAAATTATCCAATCCATTTTAAACTATTTTCTTCTTATATTTATCTTTACTTATTTAAGACCTGTAGATAAGCTCAGGTATTGTGCATATAAATATTGGGTATCACAATCATATTTACATTTATTTTATTATCTTGACATACAGTGAAGTACAGATCAGTGGAAATTTGTTGGAAAGACAAAGATGAAAGTTGACATTGACTGGTTGACAACTTGACAAATGTCACTGTACATTTTCATAGAGCAAAATATATGAACTTAAATTTTCTATATACTTAAGTATTAACTAGCTACCTTGTAGATTTCATTTGATACATTTCAATTAAATTTCATTACCGTTGAAAACCTGTATTTGAAATTTGTATTAAATTAAATTGTGTGAAATTATTAGTATATAATAATAATACGAAGCAATGAATATTTATGATGCTATATTAAAATACTGTATATTAAAATATTACATTAAATATGATAGTCCCGAAAGATTACAAATATTTGAAAGTTGTGCCACTCTTGGTTATTTAATCGTGAAAATAATCGAAATTTTATTTTTTAAATCATTACTTATTAAATAATTATTTTTAAATCATGGTTGTCCATTTAAATATTGCTCTTTATTATTATTGCTTTTATTATACGCCAAATAACTGTTATCGAGGACATTTTTCATAGGTGGATCACAATGATACTTGTCAGTGTCAGTTGTCAGTGTCTCTAGTGAAATCGGCATATTTATCTAACCGTAAATTTGCTTTGGAATATTCCTTAAGCATTGGTAATCCAAATAGTAGAAAAATATGACTCTAGCTTCTAAACTTCTACCTGTTAAACGTACCAACAGGTTTATATATTTGATTACTCCTGGAGTGAATAACTATAGGTATAATATTGCACGTCTATATTCATCAAATAAAGGTGGCCTTACTAAAAGCCAAGAGCGAGCTGATGTGTCTACCGATGTCAGACCGCTCGGTGAGAAGATTAAGGAAACAACTAAAACTGTTTCCTACACTGGTGTCATAGTAATTGGTTTGGGGGTTACTGGAATCATATTTTATTATGTATTTCGGGAGCTGTTCTCGAGCAATAGTCCCAATAGCATTTATTCGGTTGCTCTGGAAAAATGTAAAAATGTAAGTATAGATGATATAATTTTTATTATCCATTAGTTATTCGTCTTAGTCTTAATGGAATCACATTTTTGTCTGCTTGAAATATCAAACTCTGTCAAACGTTAACTAAAGCTTTACGTCTTCTGACATAAAGCAGGCCTCAGAAACAGATGTTTTACAATGATGCCAAGTGTGTTATTTTATTAAACCTTTTATTTATTTGGAATATGCATGTAATGCTAACTTTCAATTTTGATGTTCTAGGATCCCAGAGTAGAGAATGCTTTAGGAGCTCCAATTAAAGGATACGGGGAGGAAACATCGAGGAGACGACGTACTCATGTCAGTCATGCAATTTATGAAAAAGATGGATACAAACATATGAGGATGCGGTTTTACATAAAGGGAATTAGAAATAAGGCTGTAGTGGAATTGGATATGAAACAGGTGTAGCATAAATGTTCTTGTTAGTAAATTTTTAACACCAATACACAATAGGGCGGCTTGGTGGAATATGCTCCGTATATTCTATAGTTGTGAGCACCTATCTCACCAGTGGTATATAAATACAATAGCTATGGCTGGCCATTTAATTTTTACATTCTTGTATGTATTTATGTACTAGTACTAGATATAAAAACTTTAAAGGACTCTTGGAAAATTATTGATAGAATCATCTCCTTGACTGTTGCTTATTTTTTTTAAAGTATCATGCCTAACTTTTACTGTTTCATTATGAATAAATGAAGCCAATAAAACTAACTGCATTAAGGTAGGGCTACTCATGAATGTATCTTTGCACATTGAATTTAAAAAATGTTTTTAGAACTGCCAGTAACAGGATTTTATTGAATTTTTATTCATTCCTTATTTTTCAGAATGAATACGGCAACTATATGTGCCGATATCTATTAGTGCAGTTGGATGATTACAGTGGGAAGACATTTATCATAGAAGACAACCGGGCAGAACTGGACGCTAAGTCTGGTTTTAGTAGCCAGTTACCAACTTTGACATTAACCCAGTGATAAATGATATACTAAAATTGTAAATTGTAAATTATTATATAAGTTTAGATAGAAAGTTACAGTGTAAATAAAATTTTGGTTTCATTCAATGTTTTATTTCCGTTTATAATGCTCTCGTTAATAAATCCTCAATAGGTGTACTTTATGAATTGAATGTTTTATTTTTTGCCTCTTAGCTTATTCTACATATGCAACAAAGGGATAAACATCTATTATTACAGTGAGAATTTATGAATAAATTTTTAATGATATAATATTTTAATTCCGTCAATAATAGTATTTAATAGTTTATGACCTACGATAACAAGACTGTACTGATATTTGTTAGGCTTTCATGAGTGGTAATTTGATTTTAACTTAGAGCATGACCAATTATTTATTGTTTTGCATATGGCACAATGTTTTATTGCTTTCCTGCAGAAAATACATACATAAAAATGAAGATAAAAACATCCCAAGGCTCAGTTCTTCCTTATCCATGGAACTATTTCCCATGACATGAATAGACGGTTGTTGAACACAAATTTTTTTACTTTTCCAAATACCCAATAGAATATGAGGGCTAGTGAAAGATATTGGGGCCAGGCCCACATTAATTCCTGCAGCAGACTTGGCACATAGAGAACTTTTGCTTCGGGGATCCGGACATAAATATTAATTGTGAATGAACCTGTATGTCCAAAAGATGTGGTTATGAACGAAGTCTTAATATCTGTTCTAACTGTAACAATAAAATACGAATTTATCAATTTATTCCAATTTTAAATTTGTCGTAACTTTCGAATATCTAAGTACTAAAATTTATGGTCACAATGGTAATAATTTAAAATTCCAAAAAAAAAACATATATAACGACTGATACTTAGGGAAAAATATATAAGTATTAGCAAAACTAATCTTATAGTCAGTTTGAATTGTTTCTATCTCTGCTTATAAAAATTGGCAATGTTAAAGAAAAAAGTGAAAAATATCTTGTACAATCATCGCTTACCATCTCTTTGGTGGAAACTTTTCATAAAGATATCCATCACATTTTCATTACTGTCTTCTGTGGTGTAATTGAAAATTGAGATATTATATCCGGTATCCATAACATTGCGTTGACATGGTAAGTGTGTCACCTGATATAATTTTAAGTCACCATGATACTGAAATCCGGCAGAAGGCAAAGCGATTTCCTTATTTACGATTGCTAGAGTCTTCATATGAAGAGGACATGTATACTGCAAATAAATTTACATTTATTTACTAACACCTTATTGTAACATATAAAACTACTACGTTTACGAAGGGCATATATGGCTATATATAGCACGTAGGTCACACAGATGTATAATAATTATACGTAAGTAGGTACATATCGTAAATCTTAATTTGGGTATGGTAAGCAAGGAGGTCTAGTAAGACTTGACCAAAATGCTTAGCTCGCATTGATTAAATTTCTTAAACTAAGTATTTAGTTAAACGAATACAAAAGGCTGTTAATGTATGTACACCTGCAAAGATTTCACTACTACGAATATTTCGGAAACTTTATGATCAATCATCAAAGCAATAGGAGCCTAAAAATAAAGATGAGCAACACAAATATCGCGACTATTGCTGTTTTAGTGTCGGAAGGTTAGTGCGTTATAGCATTCCTCGACTTTTAAGTTATATGTTTTGAAAACCTAACGTATTTATATAGGTCTAATAACCCTAACCTAACTTAACTTATTTACATAAGTCTAATAGACGTAGTCGGACTATTGACGTAAATGTGATTTGCTATAAATATAGCGAGTGCAAAATATTCAACTAATTTACCTATATTATGTATTTATCATTTGGTAACGCAAAATTTGCGACCTCTTAGAATTAAAAGAGTTAAAGCCATAGTTTTCCAGAATTTATTGATACCTAAGCCCGCAGGTTTCTGACGATGTTCTGCTTCACCATTATAGCTGACGATTTGTAATTTTAAAAACATTTAATAGATTCGTCAGGCTAGCAACATCTACCAGGCTTTTAAACGCTAGACTATTTTCAGAACAAGATTTGTTGTCGGTTTTATATAACAAGTTTAATTAATGCGGACAAAAAGTACGGGTATCGTAGAACTATAGGTACGTGTACAATATTACTTACCGTTAATTGATAATCCAATTCTAATATTAAGATAACGGATATGATTGTCCTTTCGGGTGGGATGTTTATTTGGAACTTAAAATGTACACGATCAGGTTTACCATCACCATTGTAATCATGCTCCTGTATCTAAAAAATACAGTATACTTGAGAATTTACAACATCTATGAGCAACGAGAATAGTAATAGTACAGTAGAATAATAATTTGTTTGACATTGTTTTTATTTGTATAAATCAAACAAGTCTCTCGGTAGATACGCAGTACGCCTCACGTTAAGTAATACGCCTTATATTACAAACAGTATCGATGAGATAACTTTTAAGCTTACATTTAAAGCTACAATCACTGAGAAGAAGAATTCGTAATTAGATGATTAATAAAAAAAAATGATGCATTTGCGTCATAGGTAGTACGATACTGCTCAATTGTAGCGATTGTGGAACTGTCTTAAAGATTATGATATTTTAAAATGTATTCCCACTAAAGGACTACTAGAGCAGATTGTTTAGTGTATGAGTCAGTGGCGAGTATGTCGTATGACTCGTCTACCTGAATATGTACCTGAATACGCTAATATCTTGGATTCTACGAGTTGTAATTGAAATACCCGTATCAGATTTGAGCGTTTTTTTTCATGTTGCTGATTTATAAAAGTTGCAAAGTATTACCTGTGTTTCTGCGCAGTACTCCTCATATGTTTGAGCTTCCTTCTTCAGGGCTTTAGCATCACCACCTATTACAGTGATGCTTGGATCATCAGTTTCTGCCACTAGTAAATAGTTGTAAGTCGAATGCACTGTGGGCTGCTCGTAAAAATAATGTGACTTCAGCCAAAACCCTGAAAAATAACTTGATAGTGTCAATGAATATTAAATTGAATCTAATCTCAAAGCTTGCAATGACAGAAATCTATCAAGTATTTATACAAGAAAGCATAAGTACAAACTTACCGCGACTTCTATAGGCAACAATAAATGGTAAAATTAAATTTAATAAACCAATACTAATAGTAAAAAGCATAGCTTTTGATAGTAAGCCGCCCTTGTATTGTATCTCAACATTACAACTGAACAATTTGTATAAGCCCATATTCGTTGGAATAAATTTATGAAATGTGAAATATAGTAGATATTGTTATTCTAAAGGCTTCGTTTTTTAGACTGAATATTCTAAATATAAATTAACAAGAATACTAGAGAAATAAATACGTGGTAGGTACACTTAATAGCGATTCAATCGAATAATTGTTTGCCGCTGCAGCTTTTAACCGTTGCCTAGCAACAAGTGTTGCTAGTATTATTAAAATTAAATTGTAATCGTAAACGTACCTCGTTTAGCTGGAAAGATAGAAATTGTTTTGGATGAAATTGTAAACATTTAAAAACGTTCTTAATTAGAATAATTTAAATAGAGTACGATAATGTTGTGTGAGAAAGCGAAGGAGCAAGACCCACAAGTTGTTCCACATCTCAACTCTACAACTCTACAGTAACGGTAGCGGTGTCAGTTACGATGTTTTGTTTGAAATACAATAGGCGTCTGGAACTCTGGGTAACTACTTACTTACTACTATATGGTTGAAGTATTTTATACTAAAGTACTGCAAAAAAGGTATTATTCAAATAATAAGAGAGTATGTATTATAGATGAATCGAGTGTTGTATTTAAACTAAATATTTTGGCTAAAAGCCATTTATCACTTAACTTTGCACTGAAGAGATTTATTAATATATGGGTTATTGAATAATAAATTTTGTTTCAATATTTTATCCATTTTATTTTATTAATATATTTTTTCCAGAGCTGACAGTGAAATGAACGTTTTATTAGTGGAAATAAAGCAACAGTGTTTAAAATAGGGCTTTTACAATAGTGACACAGTACCCAATCGTGTGGGCTCTGCTTGCCGTCGTCCTCTCCGCCGACTTCTGCTCAGTGATTACGAACAAAGGGCAGTCCGAAACAAACAACTCCGGTAGCCCTGTTGACAGGTGACACCCTAGCGGTGAATGATCTCTCTAGATTACGAGTATAAAAAGCGTCAGTTGCAAGCCGAAGTCAGCATTCGCTCTGGTTTCAGCCCGGAGCACAGTCCAGTCCTCTAAAAGGACTTGAAAATCTACGATTTACTTACGTACTCATCGCCGAGATGTCTATGGTCCGAAGATCCAGCATGGACAGGATGTCATCCAGCATGACTTCCAGCATGACTGGTATGGGACTTGGCGGAATTACCGGATTGACTTCAGGAATGAGCGCCCTCAGTTGCATGAGAGAACAGCAAATGACAATTGGAGGAATGCCTTCCAATTACGTACCTGGACTGTCGGCGTATTACAACATTTCCAGCTTTTGCCACCGGCCAGGACAAACTCGTCGTTGGCCCATGCAACGAGCGGGACCAACTGCCCAACATCGTCCCGGACGTTCTCACAGCACCGGATCATTACATCGTATGAAGCATTCTATGAGAAACAGCCCCAATACTCAGTACACCCATAACCTAATTTGCAAGCTAGCCGACCAAAACGAACGTCGCCGTCGTCAGGATACTATGGAAATAATTCCTCAAAGTTACTACTCGCAGCAACCTTTGAAGGTAGAGCTGACTGAATTCTACTCCCGGGATAATTCAAAAGATCACCATACTGAGCAATATGACCTGGTCAATGACAATATTCTGCCTAACCCGGTTTTGCGAAGAGGTCAAAACTTCTTTTTTGCTGTGCGATTCGATCGGACCTACGACAAGCAGCAGGATATGATTCGTATTGTGTTTTGCTTCGGTAAGTTGGTCGGCAAATCAAAGCTAATAATTTTGTGTAAATCCTAATGCTTTTAATATGCTAACATCAATCGTTTAGTTTTACTGTCAATTCACTTGTGTAAGATTCTAAGTTTGGTTTTATATTCTTTACAGGTGCAAAGCCTAGCGTGACCAAGGGCACCAGGGTCGTGCTTCCAGTAAACTGGAGTACACAGCAAGGAGTGTTCCAGCATTCCCGTGATATGATGGGCATGGGAATGGGGATGGGCATGTCCCGTATACAAGACACTACTACTGGTATGACTACTATGGGTACGATGGGTACAATGGGAACAATGGGAACAATGACGACTATGGGACCCATGAGTGGCATGAGGGAAACTACAACTTATGGCGTACGTCGTAGCTCATTCAGCAATGAACCACTACCTTTGCAACATAGTCCACTTAGTCCTCATGGAACTATGGAGCGACCCATTATCGATCGTTATGGCGCAACTACTCAGCATTCTACGTTTGGACGCGGATATGGATCACGTCATGGCTCGCGTCACGGATCAATGCAAAATCTTGCAACGCTCGCTCATGAGATGGACAGATGGGATATTAGTATTCAGCGCCAGGATGGAAATACCATCACATTCCAAGTACACGTTCCCGCCACTGCTCCCGTTGGTATTTGGAACTGCTGGGTTCAAACTAACCGTTTCGGCCAGCGCGATAACCGTCACGACTACAAGTGTGATGAAGATATTTATATTCTCTTTAACCCATGGTGTCGTGAGGATTCTGTATACATGGATAATGAGTCATCAAGAAAGGAATACGTACTCAATGAACAGGGCAAGATATTTTGCGGTACATGGCGCCAGCCGAAAGGTCGCAAATGGATATACGGACAGTTTGATGATGTTGTACTGCCGGCTTGCATGTACTTATTAGAACGTAGTGGACTCGAACATTCAGAGCGTGGTAATCCTGTTCGCGTTTGCAGAGCTATTTCATCGATGGTAAGTTGACAAGAAATAAATAACTTTTACGTTTGCAATGATTCCTAAGGGATGTAATATAAAATATACATTAATTTCCAGATCAATGCTAATCATGATGATGATGGTCTTATGGTTGGTCGTTATGACGGCGAATACAAAGATGGCGTGGCCCCACATGCATGGACAGGATCGGTAGCTATCCTGGAGCGTTATTTAACTGATGGCGGTCGCCCTGTAGAATATGGCCAATGCTGGGTGTACTCTGGATTGGTCGTCACCATTTGCAGAGCTCTTGGTATTTATTAAACGTTAACCCACCAATATGTTTGCAATTTGCTTTGTAACCTACTTACTATTAGAAATCGTTTATTTATTATTTTAGGTATTCCTTGCCGATCTGTAACGAACTACGTGTCGGCGCACGACACGAATCGGACTTTCACGGTCGATAAATACTTCGACAGAGATGGCAATGAAGTACCTAACGGTCCTGATGAAGATTGCTACGACTCTTGCTGGAACTTCCACGTCTGGAATGACGTTTGGATGCAGCGACCTGATTTACCGCAAGGTGAGAAATTGTATACACGATATTAATAACGCATGACGTTGGAATGAATATGAGATAAAAATTAAATAAACATTTTATTTTATCATAGGATACAGTGGCTGGCAGATTATTGACGCTACCCCACAAGAGGAATCTGAAGCCGTATATCATTGTGGACCTGCCAGCGTTGAGGCTGTACGTCGTGGTGAGGTTGGATTCCAATACGATACCCCCTTCATGTATTGCCAACTTAACGCTGAACTGTGCCACTTCCAAGAGGAAGAAAATTCGGAATGGGGCTTCATTAGAATGGCTTCGAATCAGTATCAGTAAGTGATTTCCTAATTGATATTAATACGCATTATTCATTGCAAATAATTTATATAATATGTCAGCGACATTATTATGAATGAAATAACGTAATTAAAATACCGAATGTAATCTAATAGGGTGGGCCGCAAGATCCTCACCAAAAATCCGAACCGGGATGACGATGAAGGCGAAAGTGATATGCTCGAGATTACCCATGAATACAAAACAGTGGACAGTTCCTCGCCCGAGCGCCTCGCTGTTATTGCATCTTGCCGCGGCTTCCAGCGTTTGCAGCAGTATTATGAATATCCTGACCGCAACTTCGAGGATGTGTACTTCGATTTAATGGACATTGACATTGTACCCTATGGACAGCCTTTCGACTGCACGATGAATATTCAGGTATACCGACTATTTATAAGGACTATTATATAATTTATATTTTAAGGACTTCCTTATTCATTAATATTTTTTCTCAATGTCTACGATAATTTTAACTGGGTTCTAATTTTATCACACAGAATAAGTCTCATGAAGATCGTACGATTTGGTGCGTGCTGACGGCATCGTCTTGCTATTACACCGGTGCGATCGCTTCGCGGCTGCGAAGAGCCCAAGGAGAGTTCATCGTGCGCGCCGGTCAGCGCGAAGTGCTTAAGCTGCACGTTACTCCCCAAGAGTACATGGATAAGCTGGTTGACCATTCGATGGTCAAGGTACACGCTATGGCTTACGTCAAGCAGACACGCCAGGCCTGGTCTGATGAGGATGACTTCCCTCTCCACAAACCCAGGATGCAAGTACAGGTACACATTTTGCGTTGTATATTCTGAACCGAGATTGAATTTGCATGCATATTGTAAACCAAAATGTTTATACTTATTCAGGTACGAAGTCAACCATGCGTCGGCCAGGAATGCGCGGTGACGTTCAGCTTCCAGAACCCCCTGAACGTGCACTTAACCGATTGCTACTTCACTTTCGAAGGACCTGGAGTACAGAGGCCACGACAGGTATATTTATATACGCAATTCTAAAATACACATAGCAGCAGCTAAACGTAGAGACCGCACTAACCTGGGTTTTTGATATATTAACGGGTGCGTGATTGCTATTCCAGATCCGCTTCCGCGATGTGAAGCCCGGCGAGTTCGTGAACTACCAGGACAAATTCGTGCCCCGACGCCACGGAGAGAGACGCATTGTCGTGACGTTCTCGTCGCGGCAGGTTGACGAGATCTTTGGTTGCACCACGGTGAATGTGCGCGGCTAGCTAGCCCCTGGGCCCCGAGCGCCTTCTCCGCGCACCTCCCCGGGGCCGTCATCACCACCCTCGCTGCAACTTGACCGCTCCTACGTGTCATATGTGGCGCCAGAACAACATATGTACGTTCAAGAAGAGGAAGTTGTCATTCTTAAATCTATTTAGTTTCGTTTGCCAACGAAAGAGGATTTTTGAGTGCCCTTTATTGAATGTGCAACTGTTGATCGTGAGGTGTTAGTATTTAAATGGACTTTTTCGGATCAACAACGATGACTCGGCTGCATTGAAAGGATTGTTTAGGTTTAAGTAACGACGATAATAATAATTATAATTACAATATCGATCACTTGCACAGTTCATATCAAGAAAATACAAAAAAAATATATTTTATATTCTATCACGACTGCACGTGTGTTATATGCTTACTTATTTTAACATGATCTTAAGTGTAAGGATGATACCGTTGCTTCAAGTGCCATTTTGACGTCTATTACGTATAATAATTATGAACTCTTTACGTAAGAGCCTAGAAATAAGTAATAATTTTAAGTTATTTAAGAAAAATTTTTTTATTTTTTATTTTTTAAACTTTATTACAAAACTATAAAAAAAGAAACTGTGCACTGTGTTTGTGTGTTTTTGGGATCTCAAAAATAATAAAGCATTCACTGCAAAAATATTTGGTGGTTTCTCTTTTGTCATCATTTTCCCTTCTGTTAACACACCTACATGTTTTTATTCTATTTATATTGAACATATATATTTCATATCCTCTGCAATGCATTTGAGAGTTTCCTGCTTGTCGCTATCTGTATAAGGTAATCAATTTATACGAACATTACCTATACTAGGCAAATACACATTGCCCAGACTATTTGCATCAAAATTGATACATTAAAAAGTTTGATTTACGTATAAACAGCTCCAAATATCTTATTCTACTTGCTCATCTTATTTGGTAACCTAAGTCTTTATGAATAAAACATCAAATAACTTGAGCATTATAACAAATTGACATTATTGTAGGTATTTGTACAACATGTTGAAACGTTGATTCATGAATCAACGTTTAAATATTTCATTGCGATTCTTCATTAGTTATTGAGAATTACGTTTTATACACTTTGTTTCGCGTCAATAGACAAGTACTTAATAATAATAATTGGGACAATTTATTACACACACACGGTTCTCTGATTCCAAATAAGGCCATTCAGTGTCTGTCATAAGGTAAACTGACAGTTGATAGACATACACACAATACATACTAAATAATATTAATAAATACATTTTTATTACACCCAGACACAGACAACAACAGACACAACCAAATGTAGTCATCACCCAAAATGTGTTTATACTCAGTGGGAATCGAACCCACGTTCTCCGGTTTAGCAGACAGGTTCTCTAGACCAAGCGGCCAACCACCGCAATATTTATGCAATATACATACATCCATTGACTATATTTCTTGAATTTATAATGCATAAAATATCCGTTAAATTGTGAAAACCTTTACAGATTTTAATTGCATAATTTATGTTTGTTTAAATTTACATATACTTAACTCAGTTTTTTGCATTCAGTTAGTATTTATTAATAAATATAAACTTTTATAGGACACAGAATGATTAACAAAGTATTTTGTGCTCGAGGGTAAATAGACAAAATTGATGCTCCTCATACTTTCTGGACATGCCTATTGTCCTGCACCGTTTAAACTGTTTATTAAACTTTTCGAAAGATGTCAGGTGGCCTAGTTCATTGTTTTTTTTATTTAAGTAAAACGATTGCGAGAGAGGAATCACGAGGCTTAAGTAACATTAATTACTCATCCATTGTTCATTACAGTCTATGCACTTTAATTACTTGACTCCTATCAAAAGTTGCAATAATTATAAGTATAAAATCTGTTTATATTGGTATAAAAGAACGCTAATCTCAGAGGGTTACGTTGTTTACATGGCAACGTAAGAATGTGTGGAAATTATACGGTGTTTTAAACATTAGTGTAAAACCAAAATAACTGTTAAAGCAACGTTTCGGCACGCGCAGTTAATAAGACTAGCTCAAAATACTCTGCCCCAAGGGCAAAACCGAGAGGATTATTTTATAAACATGGAAATATACTTCTCTCCTCATGGAACTCCAAAAATATATTTAAAGGTGAAATCAACCACCAACTCTAAGGAATAGCTGAAAATTGCAGCTTTTGTTCTTTAAAGATGTCTACCATTTCACTCTTCAACTTAGGTAAAACTTTTCAGAACATGAAATATAATTATGCTTACTTCTTAAAGTGGATGTGGCTTTTTATGAAAATAAACTGACCTATGGCCCGACTAACGAAAGTTTTTAAACAAGTTAAAGCTTGTCATTCTTCAAGTATTTATCCATTCAAAGATTTGTACATTCATTTCACTACATGCGCCCTGCCGGCCGGCCACATCTACGAGGTACCCTACATGAGCAGATACTTACGATTAAACGTAACATCACGCCTGTAATCCCCTAAGGGGTAGGCAGAGGAGTGTAGTACACCCCCACATTTCACCAGTT
>DWDX01002762.1:0-14469 GCA_018245675.1 Agara michaeli
ACCCAGCCCGGGATTTGAACCCGGGACCTCCCGATCGGCAGTCGCGCTAGCAACCGCCCGACCAACGAGGCAGTCACATGGTTCTAATAGATTACATAAATGAAGGTTATAGAGGACGGCGAAGGTTCGCAGAGATGGATTTTGTAAAAATAGCCCGATAAATATCCTTTAACTTTATTATAAGATTCGACAACGTAATGTGTTATGTATTCTAGCAAATAAACAAGAGAACGAGAATAATAATAAATTGGAATTACTAAAAAGTAAAAATATAAACTAAAAGGAGTTCAGTTTGCCACTAAGGTTTTATAGAGAACGCCAAGTTCAAGTTATAATGTTAATATTGTTGAGACAAATAATTCCGATATGTCATGCCACTCATGAAATTGCTAATTAGCACCTTTTATTTACTAATGGACATTGGAGACTTCCAATTTGCGTGCACAAACCGCCTTTGTTACTTGATCGATACAGGAAGCTTAGTTCATATTCGAAAAAAATGTGACATTCATATTTTTATAAGCGTCGGCCCCAATAAGTATTTAAACGTTTCAATATACCGACCCATTTTTTATGCTTCGGTCTAAAGAGCGTAGTTTAAATACGTTTGAAGCGAAGTGTGACCGGTATTCTTTTGTAATAATTGTATAAAGCGAATTGCTTCACGGTTGACTGGAGGTGTCACTCGGATGACAAAAATGATTTTTTATTAATAGTCTGCAATAAAAAAATATTTCTTGCATCACACTTGTTGAGCATTCATATTTAACTAGTTTAACAAACCATCAGGACGTTATAATAAAATCTATTTTGTTAAATATTTACGTTATAGAAGCATCTAGCAATCTGATATTAAATGGTGATTATAAGGACGTCTGTTGAATACAGATGCATTGCTTACCACCACACACTCATTGTATTCAAACGGCAAGCTGGTAATAGAAGCTGTTTTTAATGTTACTTTATGCGTTAAACGTCTTGACGATGAGGGCGTTACGTTGCGCGCTAGCTAAGGCGTTACAACGTGTCATTAGATAACCCCTTTAGATAATCAGCTGATTTTTTTTTGGCTAAGTTGAAGAGAAGCGCTCGTATTCCCGCTGCCGTAGCATCTTTCACGACATTCACGACAGTTTCTCGCCGTCAAAGGGCACGTTAAGCAATCAATTTTATTCAAATTGTGTCGCAACCCACCTGTATCTGCAGTAGTCTGCACAGAAGCAGCGCAAGTAAGCTCCAATTAGTTCAAGATCAAGAAATGTGTTGGTCAGTAATACGAAGATTGGAGCCAAGTTACCATATTGCTTTATCATTTTCTACTTTTTTAAGTACATACCTATGTTATGAATAAAATTAGATCTGTTCCAATTCAGTTATTCATACACGCGACAAGTACACTCATCCATCCCTTGCTTTATTCTTTAGAATATTCATTTAAAAACAGAATTCCAAGTCCGTATCTTTTCTTCAGGTTTCAGCTATCATCAAATATATCATGCAAATTATTATTACATATTGCAGTTCAGTATAAATTACGAATTCCGTTTGTACGGAAAAAGTGTCATTATAATGAAGTACAAGTACGGAGGTATGAAGCTATAAAGGTACGGCACCACGCGAGAGCCGGAGCACTGGCTTGTGACGGCGCGCCGGGCGCAGCGCTAGTGTACACCTTGCTGTATCGTCAAGTGTACCATCAAATACAAAAGTTATTCAAAATAAAATTTTAATTCAAACTTTTCAAAAGTTAGTTTTGCTGCTTACATCACTATTTTCGAATAACCTCATACCATGACATAAAGTTACAACTAGATTTAAAATTTAATTACATATTCATTATATACATATATGGCGTAAAGTACGCAACAAGTTCCATCAGTTCAAAGGGTACAAGTGAAGTGTTCAACACAATATTACCTGTACACATCATATAACCAGCTTGCGTATTCACCTATTTAATTGTCGAAATGTCGTAAAAATAATCCCATGAACAGTCGTAGCAGCAACATATAGTCATTTTATGACTCAATATAATCGTAATCTAGGTTAATTGAATCCTAATAGGCACTAAACAGACCTTACATGTTACAAATGCTATCGAAAATGAGTAAATTACTGGAATTTATAACGCGGCATCCAATCGTAAGCGATCGATGGCAATAAATGAAATTTGTCATTGACTGTACTGAACGTATAATAAACAGACACAATATCAAACGGAAATATCGGGTTCGTCAACGCCATTATATTCATATAACAAAGGTCGTCGTTTATTTTACCAGGCGGAGTTGATTAGGTACCTACACATTGTGCTCGTCCTATGGTGATACCGTTTAATGAAAGTACATTTTTTCAATAGTTTTTATTATCCCACTGCTGGACATGACAAGACCATAGTATACCACGCTGGCCAGATGTAGTGTGGCAATTTCAGCACTTTAATCACCTTAGACAACATTTTGAAGAATTCTAAAGCGTACAGGCGTCATGTTTTCCTTCACAGTTATAGCGAATGGTGTTATAATTAAAAAAGCACAGCAACATGGTTATCGTAATTACAATTAAACTAAAATTTTGGTAATTGTAAATTACCTGTACAAAACTGTAAGTAACCAAATATTTCAAATTATGTTGAGATTTACATTGGGAAATATTAAATTTACATTGGGAAATTTACATTGGAAATTCAGGAAGCAAAATCAAAATAAATAAGGGGTAATCGGTGAATTAATGCAATCTTATATAAAATATACAGTAATACAAAAATATATTCCTTACAAAAAGTGTACCGCTCAAATCAAAGGAAATATAAATGCTGTCCAAAGGCGAGTATGCGGCAATCCCTCACACAAGTGGGTAAGACGAGTTGAATTTTTAATGTTACACTCAGACCGCTGCAAGCCGTAACAGTTTTCTTGTCATTGGTAGAGTGGAGATGTGAAATAAATTTTGCAGAGTGGCCCTATCTTTTCGTTTGACATTAATATTTAATGTATACACCATAAGTACTTCATACTTGGCGTGTCTAATATATTTTGAGAACAAAGTAGGTACGAATTTGGTACGCTCGAAGCGACATCCATTAGCTGACAGACAGCGGTAGAGTTGAAAAAGCCAGCCTACTACGCACTTAAAACGTCATCAAACGCAAAAAAATTACGCTAAGTATCAAACATAGAAATTAACTATTGCTCACCTTGAACAGAATTGACTTCCTCATAGGCACTGATAATAATGACAAGACTAAAACAATAATGTACTTGCTAACAGCTATTAGTTTTATTTTACGCCGCTATCGAAGGTCGGATTAACAATACATAGCACAAAGTTGGCATGATTCGTCTCGCCATATAGTTTCAGTACCTAAATAAAATACATAGTACGTCGACATCAACAGTAGGTATTCGTAATCGATTTGTGCATTTTAAAATTTTTTCGACAGCTACAGCTGGTTACTTAGTAAGTTGTCTTCGTACCCATAAACTTCATTCAAAGTAGGTACTTTGTAAATTCGGTATTTTGTTACCAATTGAATACTTTCCATATTTTAATACAGAACAGGTAAGTAGTGCCCCAATATACATTTGTTTGCAGTAAATGTTTCTGTTTTTATCTGTAGTACTTACTTAATTCATTTTTGCTCCAATTGAATTATATCGATTGCAGCAAACAAAAGGCCAGTGCCAGACTACTAACAGTGGGTTTATTACATTGCGGTATTAAAAATCTAAATTAACAATTGAATAGCATCTTTTTGGGAATACCCGCGGAACTGCAATTACTTACATTTCTATAGGTGTTTACCAATGGAATAAATATTGCAAAATTGTTTGTGTTTTGTGTAATCTATTCGTTTCCGTAATTCCAATCATCTGTTCAATAAAAGATGAATCGAATCATAGAGCTATGGTCAATCTGTATGAACAGTCAACTGTGACCGCTTCCTCGATAGATCTTTATTTCTTCTTGGATAATTTGTTTTTACATTGAATGTGACGGTTTCTTATAGTTTTTTGGTTGCCTGTGTACAACGTCATGCTTTTGTTGGCGTATGCGCCGGCGCACCTGTCCACGGCCTCGATGAAAGCACGGTGGTTTAATAATTACTAACGATCTCTTTTTATACGATTGAATATTTCGATTGGGAAGTAGATCACCTCGTTGATTACGAGAATCTTTTTGTTATAGTTTTTAGGCTCTAGGTAAGCGGCGGAGCGTGGCGTTATTTTTTGAATCCGCTATTTATGGTCGCCCAATTGTCATCGATGGATTAGTCTTTCAAAACATTATTTTTCAGAAAGTTTACTTATTAAAAAGTGTGCTAACAACCGTATTGACCAGATGACCAAAATATAAGTTACACTTCTAGGCCCTTAGTATTACAATAATGTTTTTCTGTTACTTTTACGAGCGGTTTTGTTCCGGATATTATCTAGGTCAGGTTAACTGATCAGTTTCCTTAAATTGGGATAATCCAAAGCATTGTCGTGGCTGAATGATTCTATTGAATTACAAGTGGATACTATTTCTTTTACTATCCTACGAATACACGAATAAGGTAGGTACATATCTGAACAGGAATTTATTTTAATCGTGTTATACTATTTTATCTTTATCGTTAAATTGATTTAAACAATCCGGATGTGGATAATAAAGTTAACATTTCTAAAGCTGATATTTGCCGAGCGATGATAGAAAGTCTACAGGTTTGACCTTTAATCGCTTAAAAACGATATATGTAAAATTACAAAAACGTCTCAACTAATATTACGAGCGAGATAAAAGATAACTCGTGTGGTGATATTTTCCATAATTTTAATAAATAACATCGTGTAGTTATGACATCGGCCGACATACTTATTCAAATTAGAAAATTATTAATATTTTTATAAACAAGGTGGAATAACGGGAAATGAATCTTATGTTTAGATCATTCCGATAATAGTCGGTCAATGGTAACGGTAACACTTGCCCCGAATAATATTCCTGTATGATTTGTCAAACTTATCCCACGTGTCAAGGGTTGATGACGGTACGTACCATCTGTTTTACCTGAGGATCAAACATATCACAAAATCTAAGCTTCCAATGTGAGACATGCAAAAACAGTTTCAAACGTACAAGCGATGTCCCATAATATTCTACACAATATCTGTTGGTACATGTTACATTTTGAAAACGAACCGAACTTAGTATCATTTCCAAAAGAGTTTATATTTTCCCTATATAAAACATATTTTCAGTCTTTTGCTATATATCACCAGAGTTCTATTTTGTATGGTGAATACTATCGCAGCGGTAACAGCGGAAGGAACAGCTCAGTGTGTGGCTGCACATTTGTGTTATTAAATGATTTATGGCGAAGGATTACAGAGAACGAAGGGTTGTGACTGATTTTAGAAGTTACGTTCTTCTCAGTTGGGTGTTATTTCGCGTGTGATGTATATCTGTTAATCATGAACGGTAGTCGTGTGTTGATCTCAGTGTAATTGAGTTAACTGACACACTGATGACTTATTTGACAGAGTGAGTTGTCTGTTTAACTATTCCATGCCTGTAAAATTATGTTGTGTTCCTCGTAATGGATCCCGTCAAAATGATTAGGGTGTATATAACGCCCATCATTTTTTTAATAAGCCAAAGCTAGTGGATATTATAATTCAAAGATGCGATATACCACTGAATAGATAAAAATCTTTTAAGTCACTCCAAAAGTACCAAAAGTACTCATGTATCTTAATTAACGATCGCATTGGAAGAAATGGTGCAAAACCATAGGACAGACATAATTACTTACGGCAATTACAAATTTACGTATTTTTTAATGTACCCTAATATGTGATACTACTTTATAGTAGTATCACATACATGCATTTATATGCATATAATAATAATGCCTTTTTTATTATTCCTTAATAAAATTGACATGGTATATTGTAAATTATTAAATGAAATCATTACTAAATTATTAAATAAATGTAGTAACTAAAATATAATGGACTAAAAATGTTTGCTGACATCTATAAATTCAACATTTTAAAGTATGTTAACGATCAACAAACCATTGCACTTGTTATTTGTAAGTAATTCTAAAAACACTTAACTGTTTATTTCAAACATGCAATCGAATTAATATATAATTGTCCATGTTCACTTAGCACAGAAAAATATCTAGTCGAATGATAAGTTTCCGTAATTTCCTAGAAGGCATTCGGTTATTGATCGCGTATTCATCGCGGGCGCATTATTTTTCCGGATGGAGATATCAAATTGATAAGTGAGGCACATTCGCAGCGGGCGGGCGAGGCATTATGAAATTGGCCGTACGTTAGGCGCCGTTACTTCCGATAAAATATAACCGGCCACGCCGCTCATATCTACTATCACCAAGAGCCGAGTTTTGGAAGGAATGTCCCGTTTTTGATACTCCTATGAATCCCATTTTATCTAACACTTTTAATTAATATGAAATGTTACCTAAATGGCAGTAGGATATAATTTGATACTCAATTAGTTCAAAACAAAAAATGATATCATTAATTACTTTGCCTCTTAAACAACGCTATTTATGCAGAACTTACAGTATTTCTTTTTACATGATTTCAAGATTTTGAGTGCTGAATTATTATGGATGTATTTTTGTTTCTATGTAATAGCTTCATAACCTTTACTAATGACCGACTCACGTTTTAATATTACCATCATATTATCTATTACGCTAATCAATAATTTATTATCAGACCGACTTCGACGAAACTTTTGGTACGTATTATGTTAATCGAGTATGGAAATTTGAATATTAAATTTCGTCCACGTAATAAAAATTTGGAATGTAAAATAAATTATAAAAAATATGTGTTTTATCTAAAATATAACGACTCATCTGTATATACATATTTTTTCATACTAAATTGCCAACAGTTCTAGCAATATTAATGCCTTAATGGCCAATTAAAAAGAATATTCGTCAGCATTCAATAAATCTTATATTATTTACTGATTGACCTTCAATATGCTTTATATATGTATAACTAGCAAATGGTGATAAATTGTAAACAGTCAATAAGTTGGAAATTTTGGTAACAAACGCATACTTATCTGTCTCTAAGCATGTATGCACTGGAACGCGAAATTACGTGAATGCAAATTGGCTTTTAATAAATAGTATAAAAAGACATATGCATATACAATTAAGTCGAGATATAAAAAGTAACTCACTGACTTATTGGTCCAATGGTTAAGTTATCTAACTTTTGAGCATTAGGACGCGGGTTCGATTCCCATCCTAGACCAATAGTGCATGTTTATGAGTTCGTATTTCCATCACACATGACCTCTCTAGTTGGTTACTGACTCTTCCTAGTTTGGTATCATATAGGTACCTGTGTGTTGATCTCAAAATGTTTATATTTAGGTATATGTTTTATTGGTATAATATTACGTAGAACAAACTTTTTCATCCCACATGTTTGGCATGGAAATTACCGTAACCATTTTATTATCAGGTGACCTAATTTATGCGAGGTATTTGATTATCCGTTCTGCAGGTTCATTTATCTTAGATCAAGTACGTTACAAACTATAGGTTCAAACGTTCTATAAACATTGACGATAGTATAACACATTAACTTAGGTGTACACTCATTATTATGATTGAATTAATAATATTACTTATTAGCCTTCATTACTGAATATTTCATTTTATAATCATACTGTGATTAAATGGATAATTAAGAATATCCCATCGAAGCGTCGTTAACAAAATCACTTTGTTAGTAGTCATTCTCCGGTTGTTGCTTGGGTGTGAACCTAGTGTAAATCTAAAGATTTTCTACTCCTGTAGTCTACACTTTTTCTAAGCCAATAATTCCCAGCACTGAAGCGTAATGAATAAGCTCCAATTCAGGAGCGGGATTCGTATCTCACTACATTTGATGTGCACTACATGGCGGGGGCGAGGGGGAGAGTTGGCGTAACGTCAGAGATTTATGATCTCATAACGCGCCGTTCCTCGCCAACCAAACGTTCAGACGTATTGATTTCATTTCGGCATACATTTTTAAATAGCCGTTTTCGTGTATGTTTCCTGCCCGCTTGCGTTGCTAACACTTAGACGCAACCCAATCAAATTTTGTGTGTTAAACATTCATTGTCATTTGTAATTCCTATCGCGTTCTTTTCGAGTACTGATTGATCATAGATTTTTACTAAAGTAAAGCGCTTATTGGCTTACAATTATGCACTTTGCACAATTTTTGCCAAGTAACTCATTAGAATTCAAGTACAGTCTGTAATTTCACTGTACTGTATATACAGTTGATATGTTGGGCCCGCACAGGTGCCAATGACTCCGAAACGTTTTGTACCAAGGCATCCTGCGCCTATCACAAGTAACTAAAAAGGTGTCGTTAGTAATGGTTTTTGAAACATCATAAAGATGTCAAGTGAGCTGTAGCCTGATTGTGGCTATCAGTGCGGTGTAATAGAGCGCGTAAAGCCGCGTGTACCGTGCGCTTATACATTAACAATAACATATAAGTGAAAACTCCTCTTTCAACACAGCATGTCATATATTTACGAAAGAGAAAATTAAATATTTTAACTAGTGACAAAGATATTAATAATATGATTGTAAAGAGGAATCATATTTTTTTTTATATCAAGCTAATGTTTATCAGAAAGTGCAAAACAACTATAGTATGATATTAGTCAATGATGACATGAGTTCGGTTAATATTTACAACTGTGGGGGGTAAAACGTTTCTGACATATAATTCTTTCTATGTTCAACTAACTTATTTTACCTCGTTTTCAAAGGAATAGCCCGATTTTTATGTGGTTTCTTGTTTGAAAGTTAATTTTCTTTCATCTAGCAAAAGAGAGTTCGATGTGTCAATTTTGTTATTTTAAAATGTTCTTATCCGACTGGGAAGTTATGCTTAGAGCCCGAGAAAGCGCTATTGAAGGTTAATTTTAACTTCGCCTGCTGACTGTCCTTTCTTTTAATCACTTCATAAGTCACCAGTCCGGCATTGTTACTCTTTATCTCGTAATTTTTGATGGCCAACGGTCACTTAACACTTCAAATTGTTTCTGATAGTTTATTTATTTTAATGGCATCCTAAAGAGCATTCCACTAATCAGCTCGAGTGCATTGTCCAATGAATATAAAACGATATAAAGTAATTGATGTTGAGGAACAAATAATGATTTTAGTGGAATTGATAAACGAATTTATTGATGATTATTATAATTTATCTTTTCTTTAGAGAATGAAGATACATAATAAGACGATCGTACAATTATGCCAGTTAAACATTTTAAAGTGTAACTGTGCAACGGACATACTCAAAAATTGAAAGAGCTATTTACCTCAACATACAAAAAATATGTATCAATTTATGCACATAATAATATTCTAGAACTTGAATATAACATTCTCGTTGAGATATTTGTTATTTTTGTTGAAAATATCAGTGGTTATGTTTATGACGGGTGGTTTCTGTGTCAAGGCTTCGCCTTCAGAGGTAAAAATGTGAGACCTATTTCTGTTGCTAAGTGCTCTGTTGTCGAGGTGCCTCATATGTTTCCAAGCATTTCTGATGGATCGCAAACAACACAAATAATTGATACATTATATGGCATGATATTGATGCTTTGATTCATGAGTTTGATGCTTTTTGTCATTACCTTAAAAGATCCCATTTTTTTTTTAAATAACACGGGCACATGTGAACGTCGTGTAATCAAGTTTAATGAAATTTGTTTTGTTTAATAAATTGATAATGTATTTGATTTTTTTTTTGCCCTTCTATTTAAGTGTAAGAATGTTACGTCCCTTGGACAAAATTTTGGTTAAGGGCAAATGTTTTTGCAATTTTCAGTTCAAACTACTTTTTACTTATTTAGCTCAAACAAAAAGCGTTTGTATCCGATATGTAATAAATTGATCGTGAAAATGGCAAATTTACATCTGCAGTCCTACTTTAGAGAATTTTATTAGAATGCCGTCTTATTTATCAAAGAATTCGACAGGTAATAACAGCACTTTTGCCCATAAATTTACCATCGTGCATATTGTAATATAAAACAATATCGATCAAGCTTAAAGTACTTTGCATACCGTCCGCTCTATTAGTCTGCCAGAGCGATAGCTACCCTGAAAATCAGCTTACGTAGGGTCAACCTATTGCAAGACCAACAAAACGTTGTACAAGCTATAAACTTTTCATGAGATTTACCAACACTTGCTCCCGATCCTATGCTATGTGAGTATAAACTTATAGAAAGCTGAATAGTGCGTACATATCTTTATTCGGTCCCCTCGTAATATTTATGCTTGAATTACCACTGCCATCGGTAGGCGGAAATTTTAATTTATGCGCTTGAGATTGTTTGTTTTTATGAGATCGCTACTTTTTGTATTTACGACGAAAAAACATGATTTCATTCGATTGCGGAAGTCGGTAATCGTTCTCAATAATGATATTTAATTCATTAACGATTATCAGATAAGCGTAAGCATCATTTCTTGTTTACCTGTATTAAAACTTATTTTATAGAAGGCGAAAAATATTGTAATATATAATATATTATACCTACCTATTATTACTTTTTATTATACCGTCACGCCAGGTCCCTAATGTGGTGGGCCGAAAAGTACCTACTGACAAATATAAAACACTTATAAAACTGACTTGTCTTTTCTACTTTCGTCAATCTTCATACATACGCGCCGAATTCGGAGCTTTTTCGGAGCGGAAATCATTTCCTTTCTCATTTCATTGATGATGAAATTTGATCTATAGTTAATTTTATTTATCAATTAATGTTAACCCTTAATTTAATATTAATGGTACCTTGTATATATTGAAATTTGCCTATATAACATACAAAATTAGTTTACCCTACAAAGTGAAGAGACATTTTTACCTATTATTTTTTTCTTTAATTGTATTGTTAGAGAGAGTTGCACTTTTAGACCAAACAAAAATTTAAAAAAAATTCCTTGTTAACTTACACATTTTCGTTAGTTAATCCAATGTCTGGAATTGATATCATTATGCCCATAGCAATTAGATCCGCTTGAAAAATTCTAATTTAGAAACAGTGACACGGCAAAAACGTGCAGCCATCTTGTTACGGATTGCGAGCAATTAACTTAAATCATTTATCTCCTGCATGATTTTCGATATTTGATTCATTTGTTGCGACGACAAAGTGTATAATTATAACATCCTGCGCTATTGAATAGAAATTAGATAGAGTCGGCTCTAATTTTATGAGCCCTCCGTGAACTTGTTTCTACGTTTCTTAATTTATTTTTGTTTGGTTTATAATGAAGCCTCAGCGATAACAATATCGATTGTTCGTGAATCAAACGGAAGTGGAAATTTGAACCCTGACATGGCGATGCTCCGACCGTGACTGAACCCACAAATGGTTTATGGTCAACGACTTACATTTGGTTTTTTTTTTATATTGTCTTTGTATATTTATATTGTTTTCACAATTTCACCTTATTTGTGGTCAGTGCTAAAGTTTTCTCTTTACTTGTGGTCACTGGTAAAGTTCATTGACATACTTTTTTCAGCTAACAGTTATGTCTGTGGATATTTTAAAGTGCCATTGCCAGTGTTTGTTGTCACACGCAATAAGCTACTGGATAGCGCGCGAGGGTAATCATTGGAATGCTGTGTTAAGCGGTTATCCAAAATACGTCGACACGGCAGTAACTACTAGGTCGTTCTACGAGCTCTACTGTCTTTAATACATCTCGATACACAGAGAAAATAAAAAGAGAACAGGCGTGTCGTACAACAGTTATCTAGATCAGAGTATTCTGAGAAGAGGGGACTCTGCTACCAAATATCATGACTACCGTCTTACAAATGAGAAAATTTCGCTCTAATTATTTATGAATGTGTTATCGTCATATCTCGGGAGCTCACGACCCGGCGTCTGTGCGCACGACACGAGCAAAACCGTAGGTAATTAGCAAATGTGCCTTTCTTTGTTCTCTTAGCACGTTTTGCATTGGTTTCCAATCTATCGGTGCATATACCGAGATAGGTTGGAGCGCGACAGGGGCGATGGATCGTTAATAAACCTCCATTACTTTCATTAAGGCTATCTGCGGACAGTGGTCGTATCGCGACGTCGGCCGTCATGCCATCGACACATAACAAAATTAAACGCGATGACGCTATCGAAGGCCGCGCATCGCGCGCTTGCCGCTATCCGCGGGCTCACTTAATTGCGAAATACGAATAAATGTTGATAATACGTTTCAATCGTTACACCGAGCCCGCGCACCGAGCGTCGAGCGTCGAGCTCGAGCATCATTCTCTGTAATCCTAAATCTTGTTATGGAAATGACTGGAATACCTAAGCATCTATAATAAATTACGTTTCAGATTATCGTATGATCCAATCGTAAATTAAGACAAGATACATAATTAAGGCGAATAAATAAAATGGTTGGCATTTCGACGGGAGCACGTTCGATTTTGCCGAGCGATATACACATTATCCATTTTGAGCTATCAGTCCCCTTTAATAAAGTGTAGTTTGATTCGTTACATTTAATTGCGATTCAATCGCCAACAATATTGAAGGAGGCAGAAGAGTGCGGAGGCGGGACGGGGCTCTGAATGTCACGACAAGATTTTTAATTACGGCGACGATATCATCTAAGAACTGCACTCTCTGCTATAAGTTCGCGACACGTCGTGAAATTACATTTCAATAATTATTTGCGGAGAGAATTGTAAAATGCATTGAGAGAGCTTTATGCTACAGTTTAGTGCGAAGTGAATACGAGCGCATTGATGTCTGAAGGTAGCAGTGAAGTATGAAGTTATTAAGGCAATGTGCAGTGGTGGGAGGGGACACGCGTGGAACGGCGCGTGTCGATGTCGAATATGATCCGAAGTTTATTTTCGTTCTTCTAATGCGTCTTCGGTGTCGTCCGGAGGACAATTAAAAATACAAAAAGTGAAACGTTTGTTTCAGACGTTCATTGTCTCCGTTATTAATAAATTCATTTTACTGAGTTGAAGTGGACGTGTATTTTATTCGCTTTAAGTGGTCTCACATTGTTTTATATTTATGTGCGGTTATTTTCGGCGAAGACATTATAATGCAGTTTGTGGGGGACGATGTGAAACGACTCGCTCTTACTCCATTAAAGATATTTGAAACTGTGAGAGTGCAGTCATAAATTGACTTTTGTAGTAATAACGGGTGTTCTAAGAATATCTATTGTACGTAGCGCATATTCCTTGCCGAAGTTAACTATTCATGAGATATTAAACCATTTAAGCCTCCTAATGTCTATGTCAGTGAGAAATTGGATAGGTTCCGAAAGCTTTATAAGTTAGTTTATATAGGGTAGGAGTCGTGCATTTTGGTTAAAATTATTATTATGGTTGGGTACATTTTACTTTCCTTAAAGTCGTAGAGTCGTGGGCACGTCCTCGTGCCTTACTACCACTGCATTTACTTTATTGCTCTGATATTTTACAGGTAGCGCTCTTAACTTCCATATGACCTCTTTTATAGTCTTCTCTACGCGTTATGGCTGTATGTCACGTGATTCTCTGACTTCAACGCGTGCCATGGTAGGCGCATTCTTTATATGACTTAAAAATGTGAAGTATTAAAAAATACAAAGCTATGGGCTATTGTCGCTGGAAGAGTTGGTAAATATTCATTTCAAAAATTGTACGATAGCCTGCAAGGCATACAGCTCGTGAATTTCCGGTTTACAAAAAGATAGAAGAGGCTCCGCAACAAAGTGAAACAAGATCCACTCTACTAATCCGACAAAAGCGAGCCTTGTTACCCTTCAAATTTATTTATAAGAAAACTCTCGGACAAGTCGTTAATACCTATAAAGTAGGGGCGAGAGAGGCGCGAGCGAGTTTATAACTCACGTACCGAACTTTACTCGCCGACACATAAAATAATAGGTGTAAAAACTTACACGGGAATGTACTCAGTGAGCGAGCCAGTCAAGATGGACGGCGCCCTCGCAGGCTTCACTGGGCACTGCGGCGCATCCTCGCGCCGCTCGCACACCCGAGCGCTGCTCGACGATCGCCTTACCAACAATACACCTAGCCGAGAAATTACTATTTTGTTCGCGTAATTAATGGTTCTCAAAACATCTATGAATATCCTATAGCCTGCAGTTCGAGCCAGGTATTCTTGGATTATAAAGAGATATATAAAACATTACAGGTATACTCTGTATCAGCATCTACTACATCTACTACATCGGCCGCCACATATTCGTACCTTGCCCATGTAACTGATAGATACATATTCGTAATGAATTTGGGCATATTATTCCTACCAATGAAGCAGTGATAGCCTAGTGGTTTGAAACTCAGCCTCCCACTCCGGGGGGTCTGGGTTCGATCCTGGCACGCACCTCTGATTTATTACGTGCGTTTTATAAGTAAC
>DWDX01002763.1:0-14465 GCA_018245675.1 Agara michaeli
GGTGGTGATAGTATACAATAGTGTGTATGAAGCGTAAACGGACTTTTTCTTAAGAACACATTTCTATTTTTTGCATCGCTCATTAATTAGTATTTATAAAGAAAATGTCCAAATTTTGACTGGTCTCGTGATCGCGTGGTTAGAGACACTGACTGCAAAATCGGAGGTCGTGGATTCGATTTCCACGCAGGGCAAACATATGCGCGATGAGCGCATTTGTTCGTTCTGCGTCTAAATGTAATAGAAATATGTATCTATATAAGTATTATATCAAACATAATATGTATGTATATTAGCTGTCCGGTTACCATAATCACAGGCATTAAATTGCATTAAATTTTCAATCAGATAGCCGTGTGAAGAATTGTCCCCGGCTATTGTTACTATTGTTATTACTAAAGAGATGGTTGTGTTGTGTGTAACGGACTATTAACGAATGTCAAACGCTGACCATTTTAACACTGTGCCGCACGTGGTGCAGGGCGGGCGGGCAGCGCTTGCCGGGCAGCGCCAGCTCGCCCAGCCGGCACTGGCCGTCGTCGGCCGCCGCCGCGCCGGCCTTCGCCTCGCCGCTGCACGCCCGCGACCGGTTGCTCGCGTGGATCGCCTGCGGGACACATCTACAATTTGAGCTGACGAGCAGCGTCCGGTGTGCTATGTAGTATTTTTGTTCTGGCCCCGGCCCGTGTGAGAGTCAACTAGACGGCAGCGTGTAAGGATATCCCAAGGCATTGTTTATTGATTACTTAATAGATAAGTTCACGTAACTGGTGAAATGTGGGGGTGTACTACACTCCTCTGCCTACCCGTGAGGGAATTACAGGTGTGATGTTACGTTTTTTTTTTTTAATAGATAACTAAACTAGCTGTTACCCGCGGCCTCGTCCGCATATTCAAAATTTGTTATTGCGCCCATAACGTGCTCTGTCGTGGAAATGAGAAACATTTTTTTCGCGAAATAAGTAACTTATGCCATTCAACTGTCTACATAGCTCAAATCTCATCCATTTGTGGCTCCATTTTGCCGTGAAAGATAGACGAACAAAGACATTTTCGATATTATTATATTTACTATGAATGTGTTACCTGGTAGACGACCATGGCGTCCACTTCCCGCCCCACATCTAGCAGGTACCTCGGCGACTCTGGCGTCCATATCAGACTTATCAGCGATGCCAGAATTGGCAGCGTGCACAGCAGTAAATACCTGGAATATACTGCACTCACAGAACACTACAACAAACATAATGTGTATGTTACAATTACGTTATCCATAATTGGACCACATACTGATCATCCTATCAATAAAAGAAATAAGTATGAAAAAATGAATGTACTAAGTTGGCACGTTATGATATCTTTCAGGATATAATGCATCCTTTTTTGCGGAGAAAAGTCTCTAGAAAGTCATATTAGCTATACCTATTGAATAATATTTACTATTGTGGTTTGATTTCTTTGAGATATCTAAACGTCCAGTCGGAGTCACCTGTGCCAAGCGCTGAAGTGTTCCTTGTTCTCTATGAGCGCCTCGGCGCCGGTCTGCGGCAGCACGGCCTGAGCGAGCAGCACGGCGCACAGCGCGCCGAGTGCGGCGGCGGCGGGCAGCGCGGCGCACGCCTGCGAGCGGCGCGCGCGCCCGCAGCACTCGCCCACGTACGTGTAGCCCGCGGGGACCACGCCCCCCGACCCGATGGCCGAGCAGAATCTGGTGCGAAACGCGCGCTTAGTCATCTCGGTCACCGAAACGATGTCAGCTGTGGATTTTTTACTGGAAACTACAACACAAGGCCGATGTGTTGCACTTACCATACCAAAGGGTAAGTTTATTATCTAATATTAAAATCATACAAAAAATGATTTACTATTTAGTCAAGCCACAGATATCCGAATGTAATAAAAATGTAGTAAACATAAACGTTTTATTTCATAATGTGATAACGATGTGAATTTTTTGACATTAATAACATCTAAGAACATATCATTACATTGACACAAACCTGGCCATCATGAAGGTCCCATACGTAGGCATGAAAGCGGCAATAGAAGCGAACACGGCGTTTACAGCGAGGCATGACAATAACGTTCGTCGGCGCCCGAGGCGTTCAGCCAGCGCGCCCCAACCGACCGCCCCGAGAGAACCTCCCACTAAACTGATCATAACTGCAAACGAATCCAACACAATGGTACGAGATATAAATATTATTGTATGTATGTCTTAAATCATTCTCAACAGATACTCTTGAGTTGTAAATTGAAATCTATTCTATATAATTATTAGATTTCTTTCGTGACATTCTTTCGGTTCACTGCTAGACATGGGTCTCCTCTCATAGCGAGAGAATTTGAGGCATTAGTGTAAGTACCACACTGGCTAAGTGCGCATTGGCTAACTGCATACACCTCAGAAATATTATAATTTATTGTAGTATACTTTAGGTGTGCAGATTTCCTCACGGTTTTTTCCTACTCCGTTATAGCAAGTGATATTCAAGTTTCACATAGCAAGTCAGAGATGCTTGCCAAGAGAGGATTTTCAAACCACTATGCTATCATAATAATTACATAAAAAACCTCTTATGGAAGTTAGACGCACCCAACCAATTTTTCTCATGCGGCAATATGCACAGCTCGATCTCGGCGGAGGGTAGGATGAAGGGGATCGAGGACAGCTCCAGCGAGGCGCCCGCCACCGCCAGACTCACCGCCAGAACCACGCGCGCTTGGGTAATACCGCATCCTGCCTGGACAGAATAACGTAACATTTTACCAAATGACCAAAAACTAGCATCTACAAAAACTGACACATTAACCTGTCAGTAACCTCTCATTGAGAACTAGAATAGTACAAAGACATGAAGGCTATGGTTTCCTCAAGATACCTGTCTCAGTGCATCTTCATGAAATTGTTCAAGCACACTGGAGTCATTATAGTCCAGAAGCTCTCCGCTCTCATTTCCCTCGCCATTGTCTTGTGGAATGGTCGCCATGTTGGACGCAACACCCAACTCGCCTGTAATTGTGTCGGCTCCTGGAGAAGTCAAAATATACTAACTTTTAAACCTTTACCGCCATTTGTAATATCAGCCTGACACATGTACTGTTTTGAAGACCTAGCGATCTTTAGTTTGTAAAAATTCCACATAAACTGGTGTCTCTCTCAACGGACCACAATACCATTGAAGGTCCCTCCCGTTACCATTAAAAAAAGCATTTGATTACATAATTCGGAATCCGACAGTCATGAGCGATATTGTCCCAATTGTTGTTACCATTATGAACAACAAGAACTGACCGGCTCGCCGCTCGTCGTTTTCAGGTCTGGTGATGGAGCCGAAGCTGAGCTTCGACGAACTCTCAGAGTCGGAGCGAGTGCGCACCAAGCACGCCTGCTCCTCCATTATCGCCGCTATGTGTTAACACTTGTTGTGTGTGATTCATCTGAAAAGGTTATTAACACATATTACTACATCAACCCCCCTCATCATTAAATAATGTTTAGTGATAGCCTCTGCTTAAATAAGCTCAAGTATCTCCTTGAACAAGCCACACTACTTGCTGCAAACACAGAATTAATCAGTTATTCACATCTATATAAATACACACTGAAATAAGCAAAGTCAATTGGGAATATTAAATATACAGCAACTACCCCATTAGGGATTTGGCGTGAAGGTATGTTGTTGTTGTTGTTGTATTAATCAAACGATTAATAAAAGTTGTTAACTTCTGTCATACTTCATTATTGTAATTTTTGTGATAAATAATATCAATTAGTTTTCTCATATGGTAATATTGTTATTACAAAACTTATAGAAAAAAAAACTTAGTCATTATAGGAACATCAATATATCCTTGAATTGTTTTCCTAATTCATGAAATTTGTTTATCTATTAACTACTGATAATCGTATTAATAATAATTTTATATGACTAGATAGGTATTAGGTTGGCACTTTGTATTCATTTATTTTGGGTAAATAAATATGATAATTTAGATATAGAAGATTACTTTATAGATTGTAGATATACTGGAATTGCATTTCAAACTAAAAATAAAATACATTTAAATGATTGATATACTGACACAATATTCTGGGCAATTATTATATCATGTATAAATGAATAGATTCAAGTTAAACTTATGTTGACGAGAATAATATCAATAACTGTACACGACACATTTTAACTGCGATAACATACACTATAAATAGAGCGTAGCTCAGTAGTCATTGTTCTAGTAGCGATTAATTTAATAGTTTATCACCAGACAGACAAAACATTAAGCTATCACTTCGCCGGTTCAAAATATTAGATATACAATACTTACGTTTTAATTATCGAATAATATTTTAAAAAATCCAATTCACACACTCATCTTTACATTTATTATATAGTTGCGAGAAAATGTAACAGAAAACAAAAATAAACAAGCTTAAAAACAGTCCAGACAAAGCACAGCTACTGTAGAGATGGATATCGATTAGTTTTTAAATCCGACCGGTCGATAGATTTTAAGCGCAGATTAAAAAATCGATATCAATGTTTGTATACCAGACAGAAAGGAGTAATTGTGTTTTTGAACAATAAATATTATATAGCGAAGTATAAGTATAGTCGAAGTGATGATTTAAATTGTAATTGATAATGAAACTACTTAGTGTAATGCATACAAACATAAGGCATAATAAACAAAATGTACTATATATGGCATATCAACAGAAAAACATAAATTGAGCTCTAACTTACTATTCCGAAGCATAAAGCAATTTGGAATACTATATTGTTTTTTATTGAACGTCTCTTACGTAACACTGAAAGCAATTCTACACTGCTGTTTAATATTTAAAATATATTTTACAAATTACATTGTGATTATTTATCGCTCGTGTTAGGTGCAAATTTTGCAAAAATATAATTGAACTATTTAGAACCTGCTGCACGTTTTACATAAACACATCATGACGAGTTTACTTTTATATTGTCATTCAGTCAATTGCAAGTTAACATTATATTACAATATTGTATAAAACACATTTTGCACAATATGGTTTATCCAAATTTGCTACACTGTCACACGCACACACTCCGGTATACAACTATAGAATGTCTATTTTTAAACTGCGGCGCAAAGTACTAGACTTATGCTATATATAAGTTACAATATTTTCTGCTACACTAATTATTTAATAGACAATGTAGGTTTATTGAACACTTTGATTTATGACTATATCAAAATAAAATTCCTAATCTAACATCGAGCAGCTTTGTTGTTATATTTGTCTCATAAAATCAGTTAAAATTAGTAGAGTTTAAGGTCAAGAAAGGGATGAAGCATGATTTTAGTAGCGGACTAGAACGAGACATATACAAAAGATCAAGGTAACGTTGTGCGCGAGGGACTAATTGTAAGTGATGTCACTTTTTTTAGATTGAAACTTCCTTCGGTATTTTGGTACACGATGTACCCTATTATGATTTTTACCATTCAATTATTAATTGTCAATGATTAAAGCATGGTGTCATTTTATGTTTTTTAGAACATAATTTTGAATAAAAAAAAATTTCGTTGATAATCTATACATCATCATAAAAAGAAACATAGTCTAGTATGTGGGTAGTTAGACATTTAATAACAAATTTCTGAATTTGGAATTACATTCATTGTTCTGAATATTATATCTCATGTAGCCATATATACTGATTAATAAACAAGTTCACGCAATGCGCAGTGGGAGTGTCATCACATGCGCACAATGTAGTAATATTTAGTACTTATGGGTTTCGTTATGAGCTTCGAATATAATCGATTATAATTATAATACTTTTGAGAATTGATATGAGGTGTTTTTGAGTTATGAATTGATCGCACGCAAATTTTAATTAGCAGCACTATTCTATTTTAAAAGCAATAATATAAAGTATGTATGTACAAGATCGATACCAGGCCTATTTAAATAGATTGCGGAGTTTTATATATCTTATGAATTGAGATAAAAGTTCAAACATTATTTCATTATTCAACCAAAATTAAACAAATCTGGATGTAGTATGAAAATCATTTTATTAAAACATATTTCAGAACGTTACTTGTCAAACTTCACGAATAATATCGTTATGCGAAGTGATGAAGTCACGTCATTGTCAAACGCGGGAAATGCGAGAATAAAATGAACGCTATGTATTGTTTAGGTATTTAAATTCGTATTATTCCACCAGTAGGCCTCAAGTTTTAGGAATATGCACGATTCTCAAATGAATCTGTCGTTAACTACTCAAATAAAGTCGATCAGAAAGTACTTGAAAATTAAAATATCGGAAGATAATGTTCGATTCCGAAATCATAACATTGAACGGGAACATGTATATGACTTGATCAAACGAGCAGTGGTTCATGGAGAGTCTCACTCTGCCTTGATCATTGGTCCTAGAGGGTGTGGAAAGACTACTGTTAGTAAATATGCTCATATATTTTTTCAATTCTTTACATTATCCTACTGCTGGACGCTCAGCGCACATTTTGGTGAATTCTAATGCGTGTTCCCTCACGTTTTCTCTTACGGTTATAGCGAATGATAGGTAATTAATTTATAATTCATAAATGTTGAATCGAGAGCACTAAAATGATAGAACTAAATCCAAATTACCAGGTTATCACTACTTAACATGTTCATCTGTTAAACTATACCTCGTACGAACGTTGTAGTTATTAAAATAATGATTTGTGTACATCCGAATTTGAAGACCAAAGCAAAGCATGCTCAATTGTTGCACATAACATTTGTTTTACATGCACACACATATCAATGAGATTTGATTTAATTTTATTAATATACCTTTATTTCAGCTGCTAAACTCTGTACTTCATCAGATATCAAGTGAGGCCGACATATCCAGTGATGCCATAGTCATTAAACTCAATGGTCTCCTACACCATGATGACAAAATAGCACTTAAAGCCATCACAGCTCAGGTAATGCACATTTTCAGTTCTCCTAGCTGTTACCTGCGGTTCTCTTGTATAGTCAAAAAGAATTTATTTTGTTCTCTTGTCATACCAGTATTGTAGATGTTATAAATTTATAGCGCTTATATTCACCAATGAATTCTTATTAACAACTATTACTAACTGCATTCACACTAACAGTCCCATCCCTACAGCCCTATTAGAGGTCGGTTGCAGATGTCCATGGGCGGGGGCGGCTACTTTTGACTTCTGCCAATCCGTTTGCTACTCCTCTTACATAAATAAAAAACATGATTTAATAAGGAATGAGATATTTTTCTGAGCCAAAGAATTCCATATCACTCTCCAGCCCTCTCAACTATATATCTCCATACTAAAGATCAATCGTCCATTGGTCCATATAGACGTGAAAGACAAACAAACAATTTATCATTTACAATATTACGATTTGCATATTTGTACACAACAGTACTTTGTTTTACAGATGCAGCTAGAAAATGTAGTCGGTGATAGAGTATTTGGTACTTTTGCGGAGAATCTTACATTCTTATTGAGCTGTCTGACCAGCGGAGTGGACAGACGGTGCAAGAGCATGGTGTTCATTCTGGAGGAATTCGACATGTTCTGTCACAGTGGCCGCACGCAAACACTGTTGTACAACTTGTTTGACATCACACATAACAAGCAAGCGCCTATGTGTGTGTTGGGTGCGTATCTAGTATATGCATACATAGATATTTTTGTAAATATCGATTTGTAGATATTAGATATATGGATATAGATTCCTACAATTTAAGATTCCTGCTAGCTATGGTGTTAACAAACTTTATTTAACTACTTTCGTATTTCGTACCTGCGTACTAGCTTGTCTATTAAACAAATATACTTTGGTGTGAAAGGCTGCAACCTTTATATATCCCACAGGTGGGCGTGGGTCCTCTCTTCTGCCACTGGAGGAGGCCTGGCACATACTTCACCATGTTGCTCCATCAATATTACAATAAAGTATGCATTTTATCAAGTTTCCATTTATTTTCAGGCGTCACGAACTGCTTGGATGTAATGGAGCTGTTGGAAAAGCGTGTCAAGTCTCGTTTCTCTCATCGTCACATCTTTATCTTCCCCAATGAAGATGCTAACGGTGGTAACAGGTTGTCACCAATAGGTAGATATAAAGAACTTCTTGTACATTTGCTCAGTATGCCATTAACAGTTGGCAAGAGTGAACCGAAAGAGAATAAAAGGAGATTAAGCAAGAAAAAGTCTTTAGGTGAGTTTGTCAGAACTGTTTGAGTTTTTATAGGCATACTGTTGTGTTTTAGAGGGCAATTTAAGTGGTCTGTCTTGTGGATTAACAACTTTTAAAACTATGTGTAGGACTTATATAGAGATTATAAAAAAGAGGTTATCATGTAATCAGAATATTCAGCATTCCACACTGGAGTAGCATAGTGCAGGTTGTTCCAGGTCTACCACAGCTGAGGTAGAGACTTGTATCCAGCAGTTGAACTTACATTATACAACAAAGAACCAAATTGAAAACTATTGTTTCTTCCAGTTGCCAATGAAGACCGAATGGATATGGATTTAGATAAAACAACACAATATGCCATTCCAGACACAATACTGTCTAGATGCAAAATGCCACAGTTCGATGTAGATGCCAGTTTCATTCATGACTGGAATGCACATGTGCATAGCTTTGCGAGACTTGAGGCTGTCGACTTAGCCATGGAGAAGTTGTGTTATTACAGTACAGTTGAACAGGTGTTCAGAGATATTCTGGTGAGTGTGTTGAAGAGAGACAGTATTATGTATGTGCACAGATAAATTAAGAGAAATATCTGTTTGAAATTGAATCTCCAATTAATTTAGATGTGCAGTTGCATCGTCTATGGGTTACAATAATCACCTAATATTAGCTGGCCAGCAAACTTGTTTCTATACAAAAAAAAAAGGAAACGTTGCTTGTTACCGGTTACTAATTTGTAATTACTGTATCTTATTTAGCAGATCATACTGCTTAACCGTTCTGTTAATTGCAGTTCCAACTTGTCTCAAAACTTTCACCAGACAAACCGTACATAGACAGTGCAGACTTTATCACAATCATAGACAACACTGTAGCACCAGAGCATAGAGTAAAGATGTTGCAGTCATTGTCTATACTAGAATTGTCATTAGTTATAGCCATGATGCACGGAATGGAGATATTTGATGGACAGCCCATGAATTTTGAAATGGTATTGCATAGGTAAGAATAAATTACAGTATTAAAGCAGATTTTTTGTTAAAACTTGTTTTTGGAAAGTTCTTAAACATAATGTTAAAAGCTAAATGTATATTCAATTTTCACATTAAAGTAAGGTAGAGCTTTTGAAATTATATCGCATTACAAGTATTAATGCAGGTTCCTAAAAACAATTGTCAGGTTTTAAGGATAGATATTTGGCACTCTGTGCTTTCTACCTAACCCATAACGGACATGGCATGATGGTGTTAACAATCATAATAAGTTCCTTGAAATGAAATCTCAAATAATGAACATAATTCCAGGTACACAAAATTTGCGAACGCCAACTCTTCGACCCAAACGGTGCCAAGGCCAGTGGTACTTAAGGCCTTCGAGCATTTACAGGAACTAGAAGTTATATTACCTGTGCGTTCAAACGACTCCATATATAATAACGCCGATACGACCGCAAATAGGGTTCAGAAAGAATACAAGCTGTATACATTGGCTCTGCCCGTCGAAGATATAAAGGAGGCGGTGAAAGGTTTCAAGGCTTTACCAACAGAGATCAGTCATTGGTGTAATAATTCTGTTGTATAAATAAATGGCGTTTTTTTAGCAGTTTTATTTATTGACTATTAATAATTGTTGTGTCGAGATAAAATTATCTATATGTGTATTTTAAAAGAAAACATGAATAATATTATTTTTGAACAATTATTCTTTTCTATCAGAAAGTGTAGGGTACCTTATTTTCTCATTACTAACATTTTAATTATCATATGCATATACGTGATTTGTGGTTAATTTAATAGAACAACTGGTTTAAACAATAAAGTAATTTGAATAAAAGTTGAATATTTCTTCTTTATTGATTTATTTGTTAACTACCCAACAAGCTGTAGTCTAACACAAACTTAATCCTATTAGTCATACAATATTATTTTATCTTAATGTCTTTAACATATACATTTTTAAAATGTACTCTTTTATAGCAATCGCTAATCTTTATGGCTGCTTACAGATATACATATGTATTATTGGTTTCATAATGCAAAGCATGAACTTGTGTCACAAAAAAATCCGTTAAAAAGAAAATACTCTACTTGTACGTTTACTTTTAAACTCGATATTTATGTATATAAATAAAAATTGTAAATGTCAAGAATTCGTTCGAATTACGTGCATTATTTAAACTCCATCGTCTTTAAGATATAGCATTAATCACACACAATTCAGTGGATTTTTTTTGAAAATGCGCACTGTTGCGGAATATTATGTTTTTGTGTATACGTGTGATAATTAGAATACAAATAAATGAAGAGATCTAATCAATCAATCCACCGCATATTAGCGGTCGAAACGCCGCTCCTAGCAATGTCATTTTTATAATCGTCTTCAGTAAATCTGTGCCTAAATCTGTCCTGACTTGCATTCATGTTGCCCAACTCTTCTAATTCAGTCACAGATAATTCTTTAAACTTCTTCCCTTTTATATCTTCCGGATCAATTCGTATCACAGTGGCGCCATTTTGATTTTCATTTTTGTTTTTCCCGCCATTAATTTCACTGACCATAGAATCTAGAGCGCGGTGTAGGTCGTTCTCGGGGTTGCCAGGGCGCTTGTTTAGAAAACCGTTACGTCTGAACGTAGATGTCTGTTCAGAGTCATTTTCGTCAACGAATGCATTGTTTGAAAATATTTGCAGGCTGTTACCAACTTTTTCTTTTTGTTTAGCTTGTATCTGTACAACAAATGTATATATTTATATATGTTGATAGAATAGTTTTATTATTACAAAAAAATATTTTTTAGCAAAAAAGAAACATACGTACCTCATGCAGCTTATCAACAACTAAACTATGTCCTGTATTGACTCCGATGCTTCCAACATCCTCAATGCTGGCAGAACGATGATACGAGCGGAGTGCTGATACGGCGCGGGATACACCCACCTGGAATTTAACGGACTGCTTTTATAATAACTGTACTGCAAATAAATTGCATCACAAATTTGTAGGTGTGTAATTTTTATTCTTATTGATGAAGGATTTGTTATCTGTCATAAAATCGAATGGTGGTAAATTATAACTAAAGTAAATACACACCTGTCCGTGTCGTATCTTATGTTCGGTTAGGTCAGCACCAAGCAGTTCTTCATATGGGTCCATTCGTATTGGCATTGCTCTGTCTATCAGCCATAGCAACGCCATGGTAATCAACGCCCCCCATGCAGCCAGACAAATGCCGGTGAGAGTCTGTACCCCAAGGAGATACCAGCCGCCACCTAAGAGATGAGTAATAAAATTAGTGAATTATTTGAAGCAATTTTTTTTACTCAATATGAATATAAGAGGCGGATTGTTACACTGAAAAATATGCGCTTAATATAATACTAAATGATATTATGGTAAGACATTTTCATTTGGAGAGAAGAACAGTAAATATATGCCAGAATAGCGAGAGTAATACTCTTATTTTTGTCTTTTAGGTTTTGTCGAGCACTTTTACTATCTACTACGTTGTCTTCTTACGTTTCGAGAATTTGTCGTTAAATAAAATTCCTCCTTAGCTCTTCGTGATCTGAAAGATGACGAGATAAGGTTTCATTTATTAATTACCTTTAAATAGTCCTGAACGTCCATTAGTAGTTTCCATTGGAATGGGGTTGTCAGCGAAGAGACCAACGGCAATAACTCCTGAAAAAATAATTTATATTTTAATGCATGTACGCTCTGTGAGCATTGTAAAAGCAGATAGTTACATTTCATGCAGTTTATCTGCTTCATCTTACGCTACCTTTGCAACGTGAAAATAATTTTTTTGCAGCTTTTTATACTTATTGCTTTACATTACTGTCTTTTATTGTTTGTTAATAAAAAGAGAAGAAGCAGTAGCGGTTCAAGGAAGTACACGAGAAGGAAGGAAGTACCAGTAGAAGGACACGGACTACAACATTCTGATTAACCAACTAAGTTATCACTTACAAAAAATTCTACTTTATATTTAGCGATCATTAATATGCTACAGAAAGAAAATAAAATGTTGTTCACCCCAAAACCCGCAAGCGCCATGTACAGCGGAAGCGCCAACGGGATCGTCGACATGCAGTTTATCGAACAACGTGGCACTGACGGACGCGATACCCGCTCCGATCATACCGATGATGATCGCCTCCCACGCACGGTACAGGAAGCAACCGGCTGGGGAGACAACTTAAATTCAGATCATTTTATATTCCACAGCACTAACATTCAATATTGACTGATAACACACAATCCATAGAGATGCAAATTAAATGTCCATGCTTTTCTTCGAATCATCATTCTATTGCTGCGCACAAGCCTCCTATAAATAGTGAGAGGGTTTGATGACATAGTCTACCATGCTGGTCAAGTGCGGATGTGCAAAGCTGACATGACATACTTTAATATGTGCAGGTTTCCTCTTGAAGCTTGCCATCACGGTTACCTATAGCTAGTGATATTTAAATTTTAAATTATAAAACATACGTAGTAAGTCAGATGTTTAAACCCCGACCTCGCGAAGTGTATATGGTATATATAATACTATATACCTAATTCGTATAGTAACATTCGTGCAGTCTAGTGTAATTCTTACCCGTTATAGACACGAGAGCACCTAGCACGCTGTTTATGAGCACCATCACATCAGCGCGACCCTTGTTCTTTATCATCGTAAATCTGTTAATATAAGATAATGTATATGTACATATTACATTTCCATAAATGTGAAGGTATAAATCCCATGTAAGCAACAATTACTAACAATAAGCCAAATGATCCCCCGCCGAAAGATCCCATCATAGTCATAACAGCTGCACGCGCTGCATATTGCCATTTCGCACCGCTAACCTGCAAACGACAATTCCATTAGGTATAGGACATATTACTTAAGCTAAATTCGATTGCCCACTTATTTCAGTTCAAACATTTTAGAGCATTATAATCGTTGTTTGTGCTGCGGCCATCGAGCATGTAGCCCTGTTTTTAATTACTAATTAATAGGCATACATTAATTGAAAATGTTCGACAATCGATTCGTTTATCACATTTTATTTATTTATACACTTCATAAATAGTTCAGTAGTAATAGCCTGGTAAGTTTGATTCTGAATTTATGCAGTTCAAATTCCGGCACACAACGTCTGTTTGGCAAGGTAATGTTGCCAGTAATTAATATGTCCACGTCTATGACGCTTCATTACTATTTCCTAATTTCCTATTACAGGTTAAGCTAGGTAACCTAGAGAAGAAGGAAATAGGTTTAGCATTGAGAAAAATACGTTTTCCGATATCACGCAAAAGTGAGGAAATGTGTATCCTTAAAAACCTCAGTAAGTAGTAATAACAGCGTTTACAAAGTCGAGGTTGTTTGCAAAATATACTGGCGTTTTACTGTTCCAATAGTGAACGTACTTAAATCATTCAAATGGTTAATGTGGGATTTAAAGACCGATTAGAACTAAATCGTTACATTATGCACGATACTTATGGTACCTGTCACATTATTCGCGACAAAAGTATAGCGATAATCATACCAGCGACGAGCAAAAAAGGTGCAAGTGGCTTATTGCTAGTACGAGTAATATTGAGTTCCTTAAATTCAATAGAATATTCTGGAATCTGGACGAAATTACAATGATTCTAGAATTTTGCTTCATGTTATTGTTATGTACTAAGGTTTGTCGAATCGGGTTGAATAGGTTCCTAGTTCGGTACGAACTATTCATTTAAAATTATTTACATATTTGGCAAACAGGCAATGTGACAAATGCTTCGTGGCAAGGCTTCATGAGCGTAATGTCCGCACATTTCGCTATGATCAGTCCGATTGAAGATAACGAGGCCCTTTTTAAAATCGAACGAGTTAGACAAAATGGCGGCAATTTGCATCGCACGCTACCGGCGTGGTTTAGTTAATTGCTTTAGTAGAAAGACGGTTTGTTGAATAATCTCGCTTAGGTACTACATGAATTTTCAAAAAGGTTTTGAAGCTAATTTCTTTTTATTTTTTTTGTGCATTTATTTATTTATTTAATCAATCAATGAATCAATCAAGCATCAAGGAATCAATCGGTAACCAATCTCGAATAGCACAGTAGAGATATAGCTATTAGCGTCAGTCTTTTAGTATTAGCCGTTAATAATATAATAATGGATGATGAAAGAATGACAAAGCAGATATACAATGCGAGTGTTGATGGATGTAGGCACGGAGGGAGACCTAGACTGCCCTATCTCG
>DWDX01002764.1:0-14464 GCA_018245675.1 Agara michaeli
GCAATAGGCTCACCACCTATTCCATTGTGGGACTTAAACGTAACCGGTGAATTGTGGGGGTGTACTACACTCCTCTGTCTACCCCTTAGGGGATTAAAGGCGTGATGTCACGTTAAATATCTTTATCATTACCGACGTAAACCATAAGTCAATCACCTGTCTGTTTACGAGTCCTTCTACTCTTAGATCCGTAGTCACCCGTTCCGTGCCAGTAGCTGTGTGGGCGTACACGAAATATGCCGCGGATCGCGATAAGCTTCGCAAACAGCGACCGGGACAGATTGTATTATGTTTGCTCATCCATGTGAGAACGCTGCCTACCGGAAGTACGCCAGTTGACTCGAGATATGCAGGATACGGTGCTATGAATGAGATGTTTTCGGATCATTTGATTTGTATTTAGGTATGCCGTTTTAATACTAATTAGTATCTTAGTACAAGATTAACTACATACGTAAATGTCTAAATGCATAATTGCTATAAAAAAATGTCGGGTGAGCAATCGAACCCAACACCCTCGGTCCCGCAGACAGGGATTTGCATCCCACAGCTGGGCATTGTCTCTTCCATTGAATTCGACTTACGATTAAGATAGTCGTTTCTCAAAAACCAACACCTCAGAATAAAAATTGACTAATATTAAAAGGAAGATTTGCCATTAGTCACATCTCTTAAAAACCAACACCGCAGAATAAAAATTGACTAATATTAAAAGAAAGAATTGCCACTAGTCACATCTCTTAAAAACCAACACCTCGGAATAAAAATTGACTAATATTAAAAGGAAGATTTGCCATTAGTCATAATAGGTACTAGTGCACTGTTGAATCTTGTAATCTCTTACTCAACGAAACTCAACAAACAGAAGCATCCCGTCGTCTATCACCCTATTTAAATAGAGGGGATTTTTTTCTCTGTTCTAATATCGGAGTCTGAGAAAACTAAACCGCTTATCAATATAATACGCTCTTTGTCAATGAATATTATATTCCACGAACAAAGGAGTTTTATGAAAGCTTATGAACGACTAGGCCTAGCACAATATGGCAGACTGAGAACGAATGGATATGCGATAAAAAGTATGAACATATTTCGAATTTTATAATCCAATCGGATGCCACTCGAAAAGTCCAATTAAGGAACCGCTTTGGTCTTAGTTTTAAAGGCTATAAGTATTAACTGTCTATAACAATAGCTAATCATATGGAATATACAATAATGTAAATACATATTATAATTATGCTTATTTTTGGAGGCCGTGGGGTGGGGGGTGAGGGGGGTGCTTGTGGTTACGTCAGCAATATTCGTTTTTTTTTGCAAAATTTACTAGAGTTTAATTATAACATTAAAAAAATAGATATATACTAATGTTTACATAAGCATAACGGCGAGCGAAGGTGGAGGGGGGATAAAAATGTCAAAAAATCCGTTTACGTAATATTTGAACGGCTTCGTTAAATCTCTATCCTTACAAACCTGTCAGCGTCTACGTTCATCGTTCGTGCATATGCGGCGGTTTCGGTAAATAGGTAGTATATTGTTATTTAACGTAAAGTCAGGCATTAGCCGGTTTGGTTGTAAATGCAAAAATAAGCACCAACGCCCGTGGGCAGGAGTTCTTTACACTTAGCGCGAGCAAACCGTTCACTTTGCATTCGATTGCTCCCACCATCGCAGCACCACCAACGTAACTTGACCCACAAATCATAGTATCGTAATATTTGCATCACGAAATTTGCTTGCGATAAATTCGAATAACAAAATATTGTTGTGATGTCATTAATTTGGAATAGCTAAAACACAAAGACGTTTATAAACGCAAATATGGGCACATTTAGAGATTTCACAGAATTACTAGTTCAGTTACAGAAATACTATGAAAATTATAATAAATATGTATTTATTTTTACACTAAAATAAATCAAGTGATGAATTTGATTCGCTTTGTTGGTTTTCTTAATTGATCATCGGTATTATCGCGAATCTCTCATAAAACATAAGGTTAAGGGGTTTAGGACTGTTGTTACGTGCGAGTGTAAAACTTCGTACGGTTAAGATAACCCTATGGCCTGTACT
The DNA here is from genome assembly GCA_018245675.1 of Agara michaeli. Lineage (NCBI taxonomy): Eukaryota > Metazoa > Arthropoda > Insecta > Lepidoptera > Hesperiidae > Agara > Agara michaeli. The sequence goes on from DWDX01002764.1 coordinate 2,077, forward strand.
TATATGACTTTTTCCGTTATTTTTCTCTTTCTGTATAATATAAGATGATCTCTAAGCTATTGGGACCACAATGTATTATCTTTCCAGCATCAATAACGATGCCATTCAAATACGAACGTAACAAAAAATTATTGCGCTCTGCGATACTTTGTGTATTGTCATTTATGACACTGACACCTAGGTATTATCCGCGACCATGTTACGATACTCAAATAACACATGATTTTGTTATTTATTGTTATAAATATTTTTGTGTGAATTGTTTTGTGTTTTGTTGTTCTTAATGTTGCTTGCATTAAAATTTTCTTTCTATTCTTCTTTCTTTTATTTATAAGCACTCGTAATTCCTTTGGCAATGTTTGCTAATGACAACAAGCATATGAAACAAAATGGAGTTGATAGTACCGTTTAAATCTGATCCTACATCAGACGTACGTATATATAAAGCAACATTGCAATACTCAGAACGGCTCAAGTTATACTGGTCGCGTATCAATAAAGTCGTAGGTTGTCAGTGTCAGCATTGACAGACCATCGGGGCCCCGGTATGGCCGAGGCGGGGTTTGAATTCCGCGCGCTGAGTGTCTAATCAGTTTGCTATTAAAATCGCTTGGCTCCGTATCAAAAAATGTCAGTACAAGAAGCATTTATTCTTTGTCCGTTGTCGCTGACAGTCAATGAGAAGATATTTTATTTTCCAAATGGTCGGACACAGACAATGGTTTTGTGGTTAATATGGAATTTTGTCTGCGAAAATCTACAGTCATCCGATCTTAAAGTATCTAGTCAGATTCTAAGTGTATTACTGTTTCAAACTTAACAATTTCTATATAATGTAACAGACAAAAGATCTAATATATTTTTTTAAGTGAAAACTTTCCATTTTAAGATACCTCATTTGTATGGCAAAGGTTTTATACTTGAAATATTATGTCACCACTTTAAAATACTGCCTATGAAGGACCAGATATTTTTGCTGCGTGCAAACATATTTTTGATGTGTCCCTGGTAATATATACTGGCCTCGGTGTAGTGGTTGAAAACTGCTAAACCAGAGGATGTGGGTTCGATTTCGACCCAAAACGAACATTTGTTCGCTCTGTGTCTGGTTGTAATAAAAATATCTACATACGTGTTGTATAGTATGTATGTAGTTTATTTGTTGTCTGGTCACCATAGTGCAGGCCTAGTTTCAGTGTGCTGAGTGCGAGTTCAACAAATATATACACGGCGAGAAGCGAGTGTGACTTGCTATGGTATTGACGTATCGAATGTCAAATTTTGTATTTCGTACACTCCGAGCTCTCGAAACAACCAATCGCGTGCGAAACGTCACCCACTGACAGGTGCTGTTGACATTCGAACTCGCAATTAGTTTCCCATTACTGACACTAGTTGGCGCTGTTCAAATTCCGTACACATTGTAGTTTACTCTCTCGCGAACGAGTAGAGAAGAAAACTCGCACTACGCACACTGGTAGCCGTGTGTCAAAGCGTCCTAAGATATTACTTTGTAATTATTAAACAAAAACAAATATAAATCGTTGGTAATGTATATAATATGTACGTTATATGTTGGATGTATAACGCGGTGAGTGCTTACTGTAAATAAAACCATAACAATTTATTCCCCGACGTTAATCTCCTACCACGTGCAGTGGAACCCGAGAAGCCCAGCATTACGATACTAAGCGTGAAATAATAGCGGCATTTTCTTCTACTTATAATTTTTTGTATGTCCGTCCGTTCGTACCGAATGTGCTCCATTAATCACGCGCGCTTCAACAGATGCTGTTTAATTTCACTGGCAGGGGAATAAGAAATAAAAGTTACCGGAATATCTACGTGAGGATATAGCTAGGGCCTTTAAGAGGCCAAAAGTTCTTTTAATCTATGTCTTTAATTTGACTGCCTCGTTGGTCGAGCGGTTGCTAGCGCGACTGCCGATCGGGAGGTCCAGGGTTCAAATCCCGCGTTGGGTACTGTTGGATTTTTCTAATTTAGAATTTCTAGCAGTGACTCGGAGTCTGGATGGGTGCCCGGTGCATGTCAATAGGCTCACCACCTATTCCATTGTGGGACTTAAACGTAACTGGTGAAATGTGGGGGTGTACTACACTCCTCTGCCTACCCCTTAGGTGATTACAGGCGTGATGTTACGTTTTAGGTAGTTACATAAAGGTAGTTATGTACCTAATAATAAGTTGGTGTTTGTCACTGGATTCGGTGGGTGTCAGTGACATTTATGTACGATTGTGTCTGCTTGTAATTGAAATTTGCTTTATCATTTCGTACCTCCTAAACATACAACTCTGATCGATATTTAAGAACACTTTTCATATATACATCTGAAAGCGTCGACAAGTAAAAGACCGGTTTTGTATATTGATTGACTAGGATTCATAAAGTAGGATTCTAATAGTAATCTCTACTAGTTTTCTATACCAGTCTAGGTAGGAGTTTAAAAAAAAATTAAATATAAATTATAATAAGAAAACAATCGTCAAATAATCTACCTAATGTTAATAGGGTTATCGTCACATCTGGACATGTGCAGCAAATGACTGGGGTAGCCAACGCGTGCTGGCTTTGATGGAGAGCTATTTTTACGACTTTCTTGTATTGCTCGAGTGTTAGGTGCATATTGTTTTAGCTCTTTAGCTTGTAATAAGTAAAAAGTTACTATCATTGAGATAATTCAAAAGTAGGTGGAGTAAGCTTCAACACTTGAATATTAAAGCGTGTGAACTAAATTCAAGCTATAATAATTAATAATTTAAGAATTTGTCTTGTTCTTATTGATTGCAGAATGAATGAAAGCGGATATTTTATCGAGCCGTTATCCGCGTTGAGGTTATCATATAATCAGCCAGCAAAACGAGTTTCTAGGCATAACAAATCCAGGTCACACATGACTCATTCGTACTAAGTGTTTGCGAATATTTTTTCGTGTTTCGCTTGCCGTCGCTATATTGTTTTAATGAGTCAACGAGTGACTACCCACTCGCGCCTATCTCGCGCAGGCTGTGGTCGGAGATAGCGGAGTAATCATAATATATGGCGCCTGTGACGCTGTTTCGATTCGGTTCGGTGCACCCGGACGCAGGTTGACTCGCGATAATAATGACCACTCGTAGAAGCTCTACGCTCGTTGTGGTGTTACTACGGTTAGATGGCCGAACACTCAGTCTCCAGTAGGTGCTGAATGCATTGTAATATGTCTTTAATTATCACAACCTGCTCGTTACCGCCCACTTCGCTCAGTGCGTACGTATAAAATTGACATTATGTTTTACTTTAAAATTACGTTATCAATTTCAAAGTTAATCCTTAAACGAATACGAACACTCAAGTAGCCTTATTCTATGGCAAAAGTAATACTAGTCAATTTCTCGTCTTTATTTTAATAATGCATTGAATACAACAACAATTTTTCGAAATAAAACAGACTGTGCTAATCAGAGTTAATCTATGATTCTATTAGTGAATGTTTTTCGGTAGTCTTTTTCCTTTTCTCGTGAAAGGAGCAGCAGACTAGAATGCGGCAGACGCAAGCGGTCGTTACCATCAAACGCGATACGATTGAACCGTGAAGTAGATTTAGAATCAAACCCAATGATCACATTCGATAAATATTTGGAAAAGCTACCGATACGATTTAATATTTTTTATAACGCTTATGACGACGTGCGTCTGGAATAAATAATGATGACTTCAATTGCGCGAAGGTGACTGACCCAGATATTGCTGCGATGACCGACTTCTATGTTAACAATCGGGCAGTTAATGAACCTCGCGGGGGACTGCGTCTGTAAGGAGTTGTTAATTTTGTTGTATCTTTGTAAATTTAAAATTTGTCTGTTGACCCTGACTGTAAAACCGGAGGTCGTGAGTTCGATTTCCACCCAGTACCTACATATATTTGTGAAATGATGTGTCCTTATCAGCTATCTGCCTACAAATAGACACGGATTGAATTGCTTAATTTGGAATCAGTTAATCGTGTGTACAATTGTCCCAATTTAGACGTTATTGTCGTTACATCGGCTTTTGTTTCACTGCTGAACACAAGCGTCTAACCAAGGTGCGCCGCAAAACTCGTATCTGCACACATCTAGTCACAGGATAATTAGCACATTGATGATTTTAATTTTAAAATCATTGACAACTAACTCAATTTAGTGACGAGGCTACCGTCACTGCAATGATGCTTCATGAAATGTGAACATTTCTTTGCTTACGAATAAACTTTTAATTACAATAATAGTTGCTCCGTGGTCTGATTGATTTATTCATCTAATGAACGTATGATTGCTTGATCACCAGCAACACCAAAGACGTGGTGATGAGGCACCCTCGACACTCGTCGAAGGACCTTCTCGCGGAGTACGGAGACGGCTCAGAGGCCGATCTGCTCGGCTCCACGCCGCCGCGCGCCATTATACGCGACAAGAAGAAACGGAGGTAAATAACAGAATTGACTTCCATCGATTTCCATATTCGACACTCAAGTTATTTGTTGTTTACAGTGTTTGTTGCTTTGAAGAAAGAGATACACGACATTCGCCGCTCACGTCTCGTACAAACCTCTCTCTCCTTCTCTCAGTCAGAAGTCGATATGACAACAGATTACAATAAATCGTGCAGCATTATTTATACCCTTTTCGTATATTTCCAAATCAAGAATATTTCATAAAACTTTCATCCCTGTCTCTCCCCCGCCCCCATCCAATTTAATTAACAAAGAGTCAACATTTTTGGTATCTAATTTCCACACTATTGAAATGTATACAATCCTTGAACTCCTATTTTACCCACGTAATGGCCCAAATTCTATTCTAAGTGCTCACTTGCACAATATACAGAACCTATCAGCATCAGCAGCATCATCATTTCAGGAATCCAGAGTCGGGGGTTTCGGTTGTGGTTTCTGCGTCTGTCGGTCTTTTCTTCCTCTTATATATACAGATTAGTTCTGTAAGATTATACCTTACCATTGAAGACCATTAAACTATTATCCACAAGCGCAAAGGAAGAAACCAATCGTTAGCTAATTCCGACGTCAATCAGAACATTGCAGTCTACCTACTAGTGGTTCGCTGCGTGAACAGAGTAATTGCAGCCGGTGGGAGACTCATGGTTAACGACTTTAATGCCTTCCATCAACGTCTTTCTTCGTTGCTCGTCAACTTAATGGGTGCCAATAGTCTGCAGCTAGACATGCATTGTTCGCCTTAACAACTTATTGGCCGGATAGACACAGGCGTTTGAACTTCCCAGCACACAATCAATAATGACGTATAACTTGTTGCGACATCTAGTTTTTTGTTTCTAGGCACCGTCAACTATGTTATATCGTTTTTGGAGTTCTTATAGCCCTTAAATATTTTTGGCGTTTTAATTACTGGGGAACGAATTTATTAAATTACATAGGTTATTCCCCGGTATCCATTCACGCAGATATTTCTATCGCTATGCAAATACTGGGCATGTGCGAGTATTACGTAGGGTCTGCCCCGTATGTCGTAATTGTAATAAACATTTTGATATTATAATATGTATGTATATAACCTACATACATAGGTTTATAGGTGATTGGCCTCGAAGTCGAGTGGTTGGAGACCCTGACTGCAAAACCGGAGGTCGTTGGTTCGATTCCCACTTAGGAGAAACATTTGTGTGATGAGTACATTTCTTCGTTCTGTGTCTGGGTGTACTAGAAATATCTATAAGTGTATTATATTGTATGTATATATGTATGTTTATAAGCTGGCCGGTTACGCTAAACACACGCATTGAACTGCCCAATTTGGAATTAGATAGCCGTGTGTGGAAATGTCCCCAGATATTATTATTATTAATGTTCATAACAAAAAATGTACGGTTGTGTATCAAATATTATTTATATAAAAGATATTTATCAGTAGATAAAATTATCTTATCGGCGTCACTGAATTAACAGCCTACATGTTAAATATGTATAATATTAAGAGGCAGTACTGAAATTGATGTATAATAACTAACAGTGTAATAATTCAACGAAATAACTTAACTAAAAATATATATCAACTGACATGTTTCATTACCGTTACCGATACTGACTTTAGATACAGTAATCGGTTGTAACAAATGAAAACAATCGATATAAAGTGTGACAAAATATTGAAGTGTCGCGTGTGACGTCACAGCCAGCTTCACGCGTCCACCGCTTATTAGAGCGATCTACAACAAACACGCGATTAGCTTGAGTACTTGGCTTTGCACTTAGCGCAATCAGTGCGATCAGTGCGGCGGTTAGTACAAAGCTCTGTGAAGGTTACGCTTCACCAATGTTTGCGTTACATTACACGTGTTAGCGATTGCTAATGAGATCTTTATTAGTTTGTAATTCTAGCACATAGGTTATCATCATCACGCCACCCTCCATTGATCCACTGTTGTGCATAGGCCTTTCCCAAGGTGTCCCGCAGCACTCGGACCTCGGCTGATATCGGCAGCCACTACCACGCATCTTCTTAAGATCGCCGGTCCCACGGCCTTGGTGCGATTCGTGGTCTCCACTGATTAAATTTAAAAAAAAATTAACAGATTCATTCCTGCAAAGCTATTCGAGATAGCTTGCGTACTTACCCGCAATAACCATCACTTGTGTTCGAAAAGTTTCCTTAGAGTACCGTTGGCTTACTTTCTGTTCTTTCAATATTAGACCACTATCCACGGTTCAACTGTCAGGGTCATTTACCTCTAAACCATCGAGGTCAGTCGATTGGCGTATTTTATTACTAATTGTAATATCTGATGCTACCGATCCTCCTGCAGTCCTATTCGAGGCCGCCTGCAAATGTCCAATGTGACTATGTGTAGAGTACTCTGTGCGCGGAAAGAAGTAATATTGTTATCTGTTGCAGCGGCGGTGTTCTACGGGCGCTGAACGCTGAGAACAAAAAGCAAAGCTATGAACCGCCTCAACCGATCCCACCAGGTATGCTTTATACTACCTAACGTAGATTTAAGTCTCCCATTCCAGTGGCTCGACGTTTCAATTTCTGTTTCTGTAATGAAAAGTTTCAGAAAATCAGAAATGATAGCCTAGTGGTTTGCAGTTCGGTCTCTCGCTGCGGAGGTTAGAGTCCAAATCCTGGCACACACTTCTGTCTTTACATAGTTAAGTGCGTTGAATATATTAAAAATTAAATATCCCCCCTACACCCGTGAACGGGTTATGGTTTACCACAATGTTTTGCGAGGCGTGCGATGTCTGCCACTCCGCACTCGGTCAGCGCGGTAGACTGTGACCTTCCAGATCTCATTATGGCAGGTCTGTGGTGTCCGGCTGTGGGAAAATAGAACAGTTGAAATCATTTCAGTCGCGGGTAGAAGAATAATGTTTTAAATGCGATGAACGTTTACATACAGAAAGGTCAAAGCGAACGAGCGTGAAGCTGATAAGGTCGAAGGAGCGCGACTGGAAGCAGGAGATGGGGAGAGATAACAAAGCGGACTCGCTGCCGTCGCCGACGCCCACCGCCGCCGTCCCCACCCTGGTATGCTTGTTTATTATGAAACAAAATGTACTGTGATCTTCTTGGATTGTCAGAATAAGGTCAGTCTACGTGCCTTTAATAATACAAGTATAAGCATGTACCGACGAAAGTAGATGAGCCGAAAGAAGTTAACCGAAGCCAGTGGAAATCCTTAGTCTCCGTCTACACGTATCCTACGAATACATCTTGATATTTTCTCACCTAAGTTGTTAATCGGTTCTAGTGATCGGAATGACTTAGAATCCTAAGTATTTTTAAAATTACTGATGTGGTTTTGAGATACGTACTGTTATATGGTTTTTGACTAAAAGGCTCTTTATGTTCGACCGGTGGGCACATTGCTTGGATAAAGCTGGATGGTAGCTACCATCCCATTAGTGTTTAACTCGCCAATGGGATGTTTTAAACGATCTTCAACCTCAGGATAAGAACAGATATCGGTTGCTCAACGTGGCCTGCGGCGCACGGAGTCAGTCATGAACATTTGTAACATTTGAAATACTGTGGGTAACGGTTCTCTCGCCGATTATTCCAGATTCTCAACTCCCAGGTGGAATCGTGCAACCGGTTCATGTCGCTCGCGTCGCGGCTCAAGTGCCGCGCGGTCGAGGACCACGTGCAGGAGCGCTGGCCCGACGACGAGCTGCCCGCCAGCCGCGTCAGCTTCCACAAGACCTTCAGCTTGCTCATCAACATGGGCAACATCGAGAAGGGCTGCAGGAGGGCTGTAAGTGGCACAACATTGAGAATGTCAGCGGTGTCGATAGGCTCCAGGCAGTACATTTTCTTTGCCGATGTGGCCAGGAAATGCGTGACGGTAGTTTTGAAATCCTCTAAGAAAATTTTACTTCATGTCATATATTATGCTGTCAGTTTGAACAAGAAATTTGAAAATAAACATTTCAATTGTTATCATACTATTCTTGAGGAGTAGGTTGAAGAGAACCGTATTAAAACAGGTGGAACGATACTCTCGTAGAGCCAAGGTACTGCCGCGCGCGCTGGTAAGACTACGAATCTTATAAATGTTCCAGCCATTTTTAAAGCTCTACACTTCACTATTAATTTATTTTGCCATTATTCTAGATAAGCCGCGAGGAGCAGGTGTGGCAGAACGAGCTGAAGGACTTAATCTGGTTGGAGCTGCAAGCGAAGATAGCCTGTCGCACGCTGGCCCAGCAGGACGCCTTCCTGTGCGCGCAGAGAAATATCGTGCCCTCTATAGTACAGAAGGTGCTGAATTATAAGTGAGAAACAACATTCGTTTATATAATTTTGGAACGCCCATACCGTCGATAATGGAAACGGCTGGGAAACAAATAATAATTTAACCGTGCACATTGCTCTAAGACGAGGGTGATCAACGGCCCGATCCGTTACTACCTCGCTTCTTCCGTTAGCTCATACATATATTATAATTGGATGTTGATCATGGAATCTTGTCCACGCGATGTTCGAAATTTAAATCTATTTCGATTTGATTTCTTTTATCCCTATACATTATACCGAGTTTCTTTTGCCAAGAAACCGGAAAGATAATTTCGATGAAATCGACGTTCCAATATTGCAGATTTGTAAACCCTAACCCGTGCACCGACCGGTCGCGGCGGCTGACCACCGTCGTGGGCTCGAGCGAGGATCTGTCCGCCGGCCTGCTGGACGGACAAAAAATCTCCCTAGTCGAGGACGACAGTGATGGTATGTGTCGATTCAAATGAACTACATCCATCCAATGGGGATGGAAATTTGGTCCTTCGAGACGGATGTTCTAAATAAGGATAAGTAGTTCATGCGAACAGGTTGCTTACAGATGTTTCTTCACGAGAATTACAATCTACTTATTAGGTTTATCTAAACTCATATTCTTTGCGTTAGAATTAAATAAAATTAGAAACATACGTTATTATCTGCTGCTGTTACTAAATGTGCCATTCTTGTAGTCCTGTTAAAAAACTTACCAACTAATATTGGTTGCAAATGTCTGCCACGGAGCTAGGGAATATTAGCGATTGCCCCCTGCTTGTGTACTAATCTCTTTAGCAAAAAACATGTTGTATTATCGCAGTACTTATATTTCGATGAGGAATGATAATGAGCGTGTGCGGCGCGTGCAGGGATGGCGGCGGTGTGCATGTCGTTCGACTGCGCGGCGTGCTCGGCCGCCATCGGCGCGGCGCTGCGCCAGCTCAGCGACCTGCTGGAAGCCTTCTACGGCGCGCTGGCGCTCTACCCTTCCAGCAAGGCCGCGCTCGCCGACCAACACCTGCTCTCCGACCCGAGTTTCCAGGACCGCATACGGGTACGTACTTCGCGTGCCGTAATTGCCTAGTAAAATTTAAATTAGGAAATGATTAATATGCACGTATTTAGATTCCGACTAGCCAGGCAGCGCGTCGAATGTATAACAGTGTAAATAATATGCAACATTCGGTCCGCAGGCGATGTGCCTGTGGTACAACGTGGCGGTGCACATGCGGCTGAAGGTGTTGTCCATCCGCCGCATGCTGCGCACGTTGCGCCACAAGCAGCGCCGCGCGCAGCCGCCGCTCGCCCCCGACCGTGCCGCCTCCCCCGCGTACAGGTGTGTGTGTATGTCGCGATCAATATTGTACTTTATCATAAAAATAGCTCTATACGTGCCCTGTCACATCCGGAGTAGTCCTTTTTATGTCTTATGGTTGCTTGATCAGATATAGTTTAATTAGCTATTACGGCTATACACCATCGTAGGTGACATCGCAAATTGTTGCAAAATAACGTTAGCTTAATTTGATAACATGGATGTCGGCAAAGTACCGCACGATACAATTAAGATCCACCAATCCGCAACCGCATGGGCGCACTGACTGTGTCGCGCTATACGTATAACCACCTGAAACTGATGCATCGTTTTACTTGTTTCCATTCCTACAGCACATCCGATGATCCCTCGCGGCCGTGTCAGGTGCGGTTCGACGTGAGCAGCACCACCACCGACTCGAGTAACAGCGACTCGAGCGGACCGTCCGATGCACGCAAGGACGACGCACGCGCCGACGCCACGAGCGGTAACGAACCGACGAGCGACAACCGGTCGAGGTGTACAGAAACTACGGAGAACAAGGCGGCGGAACATGGGAGCGATGTGTCCGGAAACAGAAAGAAATTGTCTGTGGTGGAAGAGTGTAATAATAAGGGTATGTTTTTTGATTATTTAAGTTAATTAAATTTTGATAGTCCTAACAGAATACGCTGTTAATTCCAAAGATATGAGGGATAAAGAAGTATGATCGAGTTCAAATAATCGACCATTTTATATGGTAATGTAGTGATATGTGTCGTATGTAACAGAGAACGGAGCGGGAGATGTCACACCGTACAGCTCGGGCGACACGGGCGGCTCGGGCGACACGGGCGGCTCGGGGGGCTCGGGCGGCTCGGGGGGCACGGCGGACAGCGGCGCGTCGGCGGACAGCGGCTACGGCTCGGTGGGCGAACGCGACGGGCCCGAGCACGTGTACGACGTGGGCGGGCTGGCCGACCTCACGTGCCTCAGCCTGCTCGGCCGCACTACGCGCTCGCCCTATCGGTGCCCGTTTAGATTATACCTACCCACCCTACCTACATCTCTAACCCCTTAACCTTCAAAAAAGGAAATGAATGTGTCATACTGACATAAATTAATTTAACATATCGACACTCACATTCTTGCAATAGGCAATTGAAGCACTATAAAAGAAAAAAATCTATACCAATCATACATTCACTTAATGTACACTGTGTCCATGACAGAGACTTATGACTAACGCGTAACAATGCTTGATATATTATTGTTTCTACGAATGGAAGAACCATTGCCAATACTTATCGCCTTCTAAAAACAACACATTTTGTCTATATTCTGATAAAACAATAAAATGTATATATTGGTAATGTAATCAAAAAATGCATACAGTCTACATTCTGTTATTGCAGGCAGCAGTAGTAATGTCTTGTTCTAAATGACTTTTTCTATTTCAGCGAATACTACTATGAAATGTTGAAAACCCAAGGCGTCCGTCGCTGTATGATGTTCATGAACAAGATGTGTCACAACCTGTTGAGCAGAGTGTACTTCACGCTCTTAGAACCACCGGTAAGGACTTCTCGCGCCTTCTCCCTACCGCTCGCATATTCTTTCTGTCTTTGTCTTACACGCGTATACTTCCTCAACTCTCTCATTAAAAAATCACGTTTTATGTGAAAAGAAATTTAACTAAACTGCATGGAATTTCCATTTAAAACAATTCGATTCGCCGTATTAAACTTTTCAATGATACAGGGTTCGCCAGATGAGTATGTAACCGATGACCCGTCGGAGATATTTGGGGAGAACAAGGAGGGTGTGGAGAAGAGTGAGGAAGCCAAAAAGGAGGACGTTCAGCATGCTTACGAGTTGCGTAGGTGAGTCCCCCGCATCGAGCTGTTGTTTGGAGTGTCTTGTATATTTACACAATTCATAGTTTTCCTGTTGTCCCTTTTAGTCTTGTCATTGTTACGAAGTTTTCGACAGGAAAATCACTTTTGAAATAGAAGATGGAGGATACACATAGAATTGTAAATATTTCTTAGCTTTGTGGTGATTTACAATTTATCCCGAGCATAATTTTTAAAGAATATGCAGTCTTCCGTATCGTAGATAGTAAAAAAACAAATCTATATACAAACGGATATTACGCAATAAAAGTTTTAAATTAATTAAAAGGCTCGCTCATTATTGACCTCCGCTATGTCCTTCTATGTATATTCCTTGTTTTTGATTTAACTGCACCACAAAGGAGGTGATGTCCCCATATATATATATATATATATATATGGGGACATCA
>DWDX01002765.1:0-14464 GCA_018245675.1 Agara michaeli
TTCAAACAAACAAACAAACAAACAAACAAACAAACAAACAAACAAACAAACAAACAAACTCTTCAGCTTTATAATATTAATATAGATTATTGAGTGAAGTTTTAAAAAAGCTTTAAAAATTAGACTTCTTATATTTTACATAGTTCTGTATCTACAGATACACATACACATACAGGTATATCTACCTGAGTGATATAAATATAGAACTAATAAATTGTCTTCTGCATTTAAAAAACAATGAAACTGACTTGCAGTGTTGGTCTCCTGGGGTAGCGAGCAGGGCAATCGCTGAGGGTCTCGCTGTTGGAGTTCCTCGAAAACTCGTGTTGATAAAAGTTGTTATTTTTTAAAGTGTGTTTTATCCATATAGCTATTAGTTAATAGAATATAATGTATTTGGTATAAAAAGTAATATGTATTAATGAGGTCGAATTTGAAGTCACCGTGTTTACAATTATTAGTATCAGTGAAGGCTACATTAAAAATCGACAAAGCAATATTCGTCATACGCTCAGGAATTTAGCAGAAAATACAACAGATTGTTATCATGTCGCATCCATCGTCAGAATCTATGCATCATTATAGCTACTTGAAATTCAAATATTTTGCGCAATAGACGAGGGCTTCGCAAAGATATGCCACCCGTTCAAGGCCTCGTAATGGCTAAAGCCGCCACTGCTGACTTGCTGATTCACTGATGAACAGCCGAAACCACTGGATCTAGAAACATGAAATGCTGCAGTTTCTTCACTTAGATATTTGACGTAACTGAGAACCAGGAAGCAATTATAAATTAGTTATAAATATAATAACTATACATTCCTTAAAAACAGCTATTTTCGGTTTGTTTTTTAGATATTAGTATTAATCAAAGTAATTGTAGATACAGGTATGTTTTGCGGACAATTATTTAATTACTTACCCAACATCCATACTTTGATACATTAAACGCGAAAGTGTGTTATTTGTCCGTTTGTCATGTCAAAATAGAGCAACGGATCGATCTTATTTTTCGTATAGAGATAGTTGAAAGGCTGAAATTTTTCGCGGAAAAATGTGTTATATCTAGTATCTACCAACGCCGTATTATAATTATGGCGATGGCTTTAAAATACTGAACACAAAAATACGTCAGTGGCCGTTTTAATACAGATGCGACTTAATATTATCAATTGGTACTATGCGGATATCCGGAAGTGAAGAATAGTAGTGCAACAGTATTTCTGCAGAATCGTTTTTGTAACCAATTTAGATTCCTTTCCAACATGTTTATTGTCGCGCTCCTGAACATGGTTACCATTTTGAAGGGTTGAAGGCCATAATCGACAACGACGACCAACTGCAGAATAACAGACTTCACACACCTTTGAGAACATTGTAAAGAATTATAAGGCGTACAACTTTTCTCACAATGTTTTCCCTCTCCCTTATAATGTGTATTGTTTACTTTTTAATTCATAAAGCGTACGTATCTTTGTAACGCTTAATAATTACTTACACGGATCAATCAATATTTTACTCTAGATACATAATAATTCCTAGAGATCCCTAAAACTGTATCATGAAATGTTAACATAGAAGGATACAGTACATTGATGTATGGTGCTTACTACTTTTTCTACCTAGCGAAGGAGGACATGTATAAAATATGTTTGTTGAATTCATTTTGAATTAAAAATATAACCCAACCATAATGTTCTAGTTCTCACTAACCGACCATGCAACTAACGCAGGCAGCATCCAACTCAAAAATGCTCGGAATAAATAATACACTAAATTTAAAAATTGCAACTCTCCTATTTTCCACCCATGATGGTAGTAATTTTTTTTTCAAATGTATTTATTTCTATCTATATCATTATATTCCTCATAAATAAATAGTCCTCCATTATATATGTACAATACAAAATTTCATCTCCTATTTTTGACCCCATAGAGGTGATATTGTTTTCCTTAAATTTAAATTAGACCATATGGGAATTAGAGCCTTCGACCAAAAAAGTAATTTTCTAATCGGTTACTAAACTACGTTGTTGTAAGGTAACAAACGTAAAAAATATTTTTTTTTTTGTAATCGGTTAAAAACTATGTTACATCAATTTCGGGACACCAAACCTATGATATACAAGTACAAGAAAACTTTTAAAGTGTCAAGTAATACATTTATTTGTACAATGAAGAGACATAACTGTAAGCTAATCTTCTATAAAAAATGATTAATTATGCTAATAAATAATGAGATATATTAATAATACATTCAAAAACTATATCAGCAAGTCCATGGTGTGCCATAATGCAAGTTGTTCAATAAGTCAATGCTGGCAACTTTGCCAATCATCAGCCAATCGCAAGCTGCGACGGCCATTTTGATTTTAAAACTCTCATCGCGCGCATCGCAAGTCACATTGGTGTGGTTTAGTAGATAGTATTATTAAATTGTTTTTTATTTTTAGCCTAAATAAATTACAAAGCGCCTTCATTCAGGTGTGTGCGTAAATGTGAAGTACCTAGTGATATACTTGCAGTAAAAGAGAGTGTATAAATAAATAAAAATGCAAAGTGGGAGCGGTACGAAAAATCCCCCTTGGGCCCGGTCTAATGTAAACACAAACATGACCGGCATAAACCCCCAAATCATGGATCCAAACGCCATGATGTCACAGCAAAGTATGATGCCATTTCAACAAACTCAGGCAGTATTTAATCCAAATATGATGCAAACGCAAACAGGAATGGCGATGCCGATGACGGGCCAAATGCCAATGAATCAAATGGCGCAAGGTCAGATGTACCCTGGTAATGTTGTAGCGTATCCGACACCACGGGCTATGAATCCTAACATGTATCAAAGCTCTTCACAAACGCAGTCTCAACCCAACACTGAGCAGCGAGTTTTCACGGGTACGGTTACAAAGACTCATAATGATTTTGGCTTCGTCGATCACGATGTTTTTTATCAAACGTCTGTTTGTGCTAAAGGAGGAATTCCGAAAGTCAATGATAGAGTACTAGTAGAAGCCACATACAACCCTAATATGCCTTTCAAGTGGAATGCGACACGCGTTCAAGTTCTACCGAAAAGTGGGCCTCATCAAAAGGGAAACATGCCGAAATCAAACTCTTACAATGCTGTGCCGCCACCGTCTAATAAAAAGCCATTGCCGCCGCGACGTGATGAACGTCGCGACGACCGCGGTCCACGACGTGATGAAAGGGTATCGTACGATTTTTATATATGTAAAGAATATTGTAAATTGGCCTTTAGTTTCACAACCATACTTTACGTATGATAAAGCATATGTTCTTTAAGGCTACTTTGATTGATGCGGAGACTAGCGAAACGGAGAAGAGGCGGCATTAAATTCACCAATTACATTGATTGAAATCTAGGTCTCTTCTCCACTCCGCTTCATTGGACTTCCAATGACTATTTAGTCATAGCGAAGACAAGAAGAAATCTATTAAAATTGTATCTAATTAGAGGTGCAAGCAAGTCAGAGTGGAGAGGAGCAATATGTATGTAGAGGGAGAGGAGCCTCCCCTTGCTTAAGCTTTCCGTCAATTCAATAACAGAGCTTTTTTATTTTATGCCGATATGACGTGCACACTCTCTAATGAATACCGTACCATGTTATTAAATATCATGCCTACGAAAGATATGCTCCTCTTAACTACACGGGTCTGCTCCACTCTATTTCACGTGGATTCACCTATCTCTTTTCATAGCTCTGGACTGCTTAGCTTCGCCTCGATATAAACAGCTTTTAGTAAGCCTCCACTTACCTTGCTTTTATTGTTAAGTATTTATATTAAGGGTGTTCATGACTTCTTCAATAATAAACAATAAATCTAATATCTTTCCATGTTAAATACTCAAATTGTTATAATATCTGTTTTATAAAAATATAAAGAGTAAATTGTGATGTGTTTATTCTATTTTTCAGTATATCTTTATTGACGATATACATATATTTTCTTTCATAAATAAACATTGCAATTTTTTATACAAGTTACAAAATCCAGACATTATACAATCTGCTATTTTTATTTTATTATATTATCTTTACATTTGTTAAAATAATTGTGGTTTTGAAATTTGTACCTGGTAATATTTTTTTACATAAATTAAACTGTAATTTTTTTAACAGAAGCGCTCCCGCACTCGTAGTCGTTCAAGGTCGCGTGATAGACGTGACAGTCGTAACCGTAGAGATTCTCCTCCTCGGAAACGCCCTGTCATTCAACAACCATCGCCCATTAAATATGTTGTACGAGTACCAAGAATGCCCTTGGATATGTATGTATTAAAATATTCTGTTATATTTTGTATAACAAATTAAATCAATGGCAATTAGATTAGTGAAATATTAAACAAACACAATTAAGAGATGAAATATCACAATGCAAATTATCACTTTATTGTTAAACTAGCTTTTGCCCGCGACTTCGTCCCGCCATCGCCGCAAAAATGTAATTATTTACGACATCACATTGGAAACTTCAAAAATAACAGTATTTCTCTACTAATTAATGGATGTTATTATATAAACATTCCTCTTGAATCACTATCTATTAAAAAATATCGCATCAAAATCCGTTGCGTAGTTTTAAAAATCTAAGCATACATAGGAACATAGGGACAGACAGTGGAAAGCGACTTTGTTTTATACTATGTAGTGATACTTATTGTTTTGTATCCCAATTTTTTTTCTTATTTGTTATGCTGTAAATTTTAGCAACAAAATGGATGTGCCTGCATTGTCTCAAAGGTATACAAACTTATATATTCCATCAGACTTCTTTAATGCCAATGTAAAATGGGGTGAAGTATTTCCACCACAGACATCTTTCTCAATCAACAACCCCTGTGGATATCATATCATGAGTAAAGATATTGAGAACCCTAACAATAATGATGCTGTCTTAGAGCCTCCAGATGCTGACTATAGATTTTCAGCTAAGGTAAGGAGATCCATTCAAATACCAATATTATTTTAAATAAACTTCAATAATATATAAATAACATTCAGTAATAAATCTTCATTTCAATAATTGAAATATAAATACTTTCTCAAACATTTCTTAACAAAACTTAAACTTTTAGGTAATGCTCATCAGTATGCCTACATTGGAGTCATTGTATCAAAAATGTGGACTTACTAAAGTTGATGATAAAGACAAACGATCTATAAAATCTCCATTACACCCTACTCGTTTGATCAAGTTCCTGGTGGGGCAGAAGGGTAAAGGTGGTGAAAATTTTGTTATTGGTGGACCTTGGAGTCCTTCTTTAGATGGTGAAAACCCACAAAATGATCCTGGAGTTCTGGTGAAAACTGCTATACGCACCTGCAAAGCTCTCACGGGAATAGATTTGTCGAATTGCAGCCAGTGGTAAGTGTCTTTCATTTTCCGTTTAGACTGGTGTTCTCTCCCAAACCTGATTGTGTGGATTGATTGTTTGGAACTATCCTAACTCCCAACAAAAATCTCTTCCCTAAAATTATGAATCTGTCAAATTCATATTTAAATAGTGTATATTTCATGAGTCACTGATGTGAAGAGATTTTTGGGATCGATGTTGCTCCATAAATTAATCATGGTAGAGCACACATTCTTTATGTGAGAGAACGGAGGCATCAGTGGCAGTGGTAGTTGTGTTTCGATGCAGACGATGTACCGGCATACTAACGAGCCGTTTGTTACCTCCCGTACCGGATGTGTCGTGTCCATGCCTGCAGGCGGATAGCTCGCGCAGCCTCAACGTTGTGAGTATTCGTCACTATAGCTGAATTACCCGTGCAGGTACCGCATGGTGGAGTTTTACTACTGGCGGGAGGGCAGCGGCGGCAAGTCGCGACTCGAGTGTGTGGTGTTGTTCCTGCCCGACGTGTGGTCGGCGCAGCCGTCGCGTGTCGAGTGGACGACAGTTCAGGACCACTATAAGGCGGCGTGCGAGGCAGCTTTGAAAAAACTCGACGGCGAAGATACGCAGTCCAGCGACGGCGCGGATTCTCTCGTGGGGCCGGGAAAATCAAAAATTGTTTGTTCCCAGTTATCTTTGGTTTTGACTTCTGCAGCGTGTCTACTTTATGGCTGAAGAACTCCAAGCGTGACCTGCCTCTCTTCATACCATCTTGGTGTTTGGCAGATTCATGAAACCTTAAATATCATCCTCATATATGTTTATCCCATTTCTGTATGTTACAATATCAAAGGCTTACAAAGTTCATTCACTATGAATAAGATTTTTTTTCGACTGCATCACTCAATATCATTTTCTGAATTCCTCTTATACTTACTTTTCAAACAAATTCTTCTAATATTATTTAAAAACTTTTAGGATTGTGACCTCAGTGATAGTACAATAACCATTGACGAAAACGATGATGATGATGAAGGCAAACCCGAGCCCACACACTATTCTAAAATAGATCTGAGAACTATTAAAATCGACCCGTTACGAGAAGAATTGAGAGCAAGAAACGTAAGTTGTAAAGGTAAGGAACTTTCATTTATTTCTATAAAGTGTGATATTCAATTATTTTGTGATCTTCTCCACACTATTTCATACTTTTCTGTTCTGAACAGGGCTCCGCTCACAACTTATTTCACGTCTCTCAAAATTACTGAAAACTGAGGAGTTAAAGGACTCTAAAAGTGATGATGTTATGGAGGTTGAAGATGATGAATCAGTAGAAAATAAAGATGAGGACATTCGCATTGTAATCAAGGATGATGATGATGAAGATGAAATTAATACTGAAAATAAGACAGCTTCAATAGTCGATGAAGATAAAACAAACGAAAATAATGCAGAAATTGAGCAAAAAAGTGAAGTAGAAACAATAGAAGATGTTGAAAATAATGATGAAGTTCAAAACAATGAGGGACCTAAGAAGGAAGATAACGACAAACCGGAGGATAAAAAAAAAGAGGAGAAACCAAAAACTGAAAAAGAACTTGAAGAAGAGAAAAAAAGGGTAAATTATTGTATAATTGAATATTATAAAAGAATTCACCACACCATTGTGGTTTTATATTCATTACTTAACAAACCAAATGTTTATTTAACTATAAATACATTTGACCATAACTCACATATTTATTGATATTCGATATGGGTTCTACAATATTTTTATACAGTAGAAACAGAAATTTGTATTGTATGGCCAGAATATGTTGTCAGGCATTGTCGAAAATAGTTTTACATTTTGTTTTTAATAGTATTTCTTTGTTATTTGAATGTTTATCACATTTGTTCATAGTTGGAAAGAGAAAAGCAGACTCTAAAATCACGATATGAATTACCAAGCACACCTCATATAATTGTGCACCCATCAACTGTCGCGAAAGGTGGTAAATTTACCTGTAATGTTGCTACACTCTCATTACTTCTTGATTACCGTATTACTGACAACAAGGAACACAGTTTTGAGGTATGTAAACAAAATTTAAGTTACATTTTATACAATAATGAAAAGTACAATAAAAACATTCGAGTCAAGATTAAGACCATTTTAGAGTCTTAATCTATTTGACTTATGTACAGATCTACTTATTAGTCTCAACTTTCCGGTCTCTAGGCATAAGTAATTTTAAACTGTATCCTTTAAAAATATGGAAAGTAAAGTAATGTGTTTATTACTTTTAACTACCCATTATGTAATGTGTATATGCATACTCAACAGCTATTTGTGTTTGCGGAGCTCTTCAATGAGATGTTGATGCGCGATTTTGGTTTCTACATCTACAAGACACTGTACACGTTGCCGGAGAAAGCGGAAGAAACAAAAGATAAGGAGAAGGATAAAAGCGTCGAAAAGAAAGATGAGAAAAAGACTGAAGACAAGAAGGAAGAGAAGAAAGACGATAAGGAAAAGAAGGACGATAAAGAAAAGAAAGAAGATAGAGAAAAGAAAGAAGATAAAGAAAAGAAGGACGATAGGGAAAAGAAAGACGAGAAACGCGACGAAAAGAGAGATTCGCGTCGACGTGACAGAAGGGTTAATAATTTTTTCATAAATATATTTAAGACACCATGCTTATCATTAGAAATAAGTTCTAAACTAATATTCGCTTTATAAGAGATACCGATAGTAAAAGAATATGAACAATTACTGAAAGGATTCATACCGTCGCAGGATTCTCACAGCGACGACGAGCGCAGCAGCTCGCCGCGGCGGCGCGGGCGCGGCGTGGAGCTGCCGCCCGATCCCTACCTGCTGCTGTCGCTCGTGTATTTCGACACTTCTCGCGGCGGCACCATCACCAAGAAGGACCTGCAGAATCTCTTCATGAGCCTCGGCCTGCAGCTGTCGCGCTCGCAGATCCGCGTCATATTGGACAAAGTGTGCTTTAAGGATAGCTTCAGCTACAAGTTAGTCTTGATCATGGAACAATTTACAATTTCTCTGATATTTTAGTGGAAAAATAAAATTTGTCATAACATAAGTCAGAGGTGCATGTTATAATTTGTGCCCCCAACTTCCCAGAGGGCTGCTAAAATTTAAACCTAGATTACTTATCTGTGTTTTTGGTGCTAATATTCAATAAACACATTTTTAACTCGCATTGTTTTTTTACAGATCTCTAATGCAAGCCATCAAGGACCTTGCGGCAGGCACTCCGGAGGCAATGCAAGACTTACCACTTGACACAGTTCCAGTAAATAGTGAAGTTCCTCCTCATGTTAGTCACACCATTCATAATATGTATAATGATTACACACTAAAAGTTGTGTTTGTAATGGCCTATTGATAAACAATTTAAATGAGTTCACTCTTTTCTAACAGCAGGGTTCAGCTATAGTTAATGATGAGAAAAGTCTATTAATTGGTTACTGCAAATTTTATGCAACATACAAGTTATTATATCGTAAAGGGTTGTGTTAGAGTATATTGCTTTTATAAGTCATAAAGGAATTATGTATTTTTATGTTTAGTATAACATATGTTGAATTTTAATAGATAGCAGAATTGGAAGCGGCAATCGCGGCAGGAAATCGCGAATTACTTCCTATTTTTAACCGGCCAAGCGGTGATGAAGAAGGCAATTCGTCCGGTACTAAGGATATCAGTGATACAGGTCAGTAAAATGTGATGTCTTTCTAATGTAGTCGAAATTAAGATATCATTAGTTTCAAGAGTCTTCATTATTTTAGCAAGGAAAATTAATTATATCATTACAATATGATATTCACCTGGTGTTTATTATAATAATATTATATTTATCAGATTTTTAGCAATCGGTTTGCAATTTAGATTGTGACAGTGCGAATTTAGTTTGAAAGGGGAATCATAATCGTCGGTATCAATATGTGCCATCCAACTGCAATATCAGATGTGTATTTGGTGACAGGCATGGTGACGTGGCAGTCGCGGGTGATAGACGTGGCCGCATTGGTGGCGAGCGCGGCCAAGACGGCGTCGGCGCGCGCGCGCCTTGAGACGGCGCTGGAGACCGCGCAGGCGCAGCTGCGGGCCGCGCGCGCCGCCGCCGCGCACACCCAGCAGGCCGAGCGCGGCGCGCTGCACCAGTTGTCCGACCTCTCGGCGCACCTCACGGCCGCCCGCGCGCGCATCACCTCGCTCACGGTACTCTTCTATTTTGCTCCATTCAACATTTTTTCCATTCTACCAGAATATTCTTACAAAATGCTATCGTCACCGATCTATTTATCAGTCCGGTATCGGAGGGAGCAGCGATAGATGTTCTAGATGTCTGAATTTTAACCTTTCATTCAAGGTGTCTGTAGAATGAGTACTACTTATGGTTCTAAATTATTTTTTAATGTAACATGTTGAATCTGCCAACCCACACTTGAACAGTATGGCCTTATACCTTCTCATAACGAAATGAGACTCCTGTCCAATAGTGATAATAGGGTTGATGATAGTTATAGGATATGAGACATGGTCTCTAAATTATATTACAGAGAGATGCCATTTGTACCTCTAAAATATAATTATGAGAAGCATCATACCATGGGCTATCAGTAGCTAAATGAAATTCCCCAGACAACACTCAATTATTTTTATTCACGTGAAATACTGTTTAAAAACATGTGAGATAGATTAAATGTAAATATTTAACATTCGATGAACAGGCCATCAAGATAACTAATCTGAATTTAAATCAAATACCTCTTTACATCGAGTGTCCAAATATGAATCAATATTACAGGCAAGCTCGAAAATTTTCCACTCTGCTTTAAAGAGCATCCAGTCTAAAGTAGAAGCTGTTGTTAACATCAAATATGAAGATGACGATGTTATTGAAGTTGTCAACGGGCCAGTAAAGTAAGTGTGATGTGTAAATTTTAATTCAAACTCATTGCAAGATGATCATTTTACATTTGAAATGATTAAATGTTCATTTAACCATCATTCATATTTTAATATTCAAAATTGTAAACCTAATAACTGTACAACATCTGTTCATTAACAAGAGTATCATAAGAACGGAGCTTTTGGGGGCCATAGTAAACATTCCAAGTTTTTTTTATATCTAGTCTAACTGTGAGGGCTGTACGAACAGCTACAAACAAAATAATTGTTTCTTAATTTGAATATTTGCGGGAAAAAGTGCTATCAGTGAAATAAAGGCGGCTGTTAAAACACTCTTACTTTCATTTTAATCACAGACTTTTCTGAATTGACTAATGCTAATGAAGTATTAAAAGATTAATTTTGGTGGCTGCCCTTGTTGCCCTAGTTGTTACTGCTCTAAGAGCCGATTTTTCAATCATCAGATAAACCATTAAACACATAGAATCAATTCAAATACTACGCTTTTCATACATACATACATACATACCGTCACGCCAGGTCCCTGACGCGGGGTAGGCAAAAAGCAAGATTTTTCAATAGTCCGTAAATATACTAATAGTTGTCCATGTTTTTACAGCAATCATCAATATGAATATGCACAATTTGGATGGCACTGGAACGTCTTTCAATGTGTCAAAAGAGTTTCAGGCTTAGTTGTGCATGACATACAAAACCTACAAAACATTCAAAATTTATTATTAACCTTGTTTGTTGTAATAATATATACACATAGTATTGGTAATTTTACAGCAAATTTTATTATTATATTGTGAGAAAATTCGCACGGATCAGCTAGTTTTTCAATAGTACTATAAGCATTAATTGATCACTATTGACAACCGTTTGATGAATAGCTTTAGAGCAGTAGAATAAAGGAGCAGTTCAATTTCATTGAATCATCCAATAGTGTTATTCTTCCTGACACTGCACCAAATACCGATAGATTGATAACTAATCTCTAGTTGTTTACCTGACTATTGAAAAATCGGTCTTTACAGTATCTGTAATTACAACAAAACTCATTCCCTCTTCAACCTCATGAGATATTTATCAATAACGACATCATAATATATTGTTTTCTTTGCAGGACTCCGAAGTCGGACGACAAAACGGAAGGTGAAGACCAGGATAAGAAAGAAATAATTGATGTGAGTGGTGAAAGTCCAGAAACCATTCCCAGTGCACCAGATTCCAAAGACATAAAAGAAACTAGTGACAATATTGTAACTGAGAACATGGAACTTGATGATAAAGAATGAGTATGTGATTGTCTTTAGTTTATAAGAAGTCAACATGTTTCACTTATTTGATTAGATGTAAATATTGAATGAAAATGAAATGATTAAATATTCTAAACCACTTACTATTGCGTAGATAAAATTGTAAGTTCAACATGAACTTTGTCATAGCATAAAAATAGTTTTTGTCATCATTTACTTCCAGTACATCATTTACCTTTCTGTACTGTACAATTTCGTTGCTGTTTATTACTATGGGTCTATTTCATTTATTGTTATAAAAAATTTATACATGATAATTCTGTGATATGGTTTAATTTTAATAATAATCGAAATTATTGTCCATTAGGTGCAAAAAATAATTTTGCATCAAACATTCACTAACATGTTCACTCATCAAGAAGTAATCGGTTGCATTGTTGTTTATGGTATAAATACTTGGTATGTGTAAGAGAATATTTTGATTTATATTACGTAATATTTAAACTTAAATATGAGTGCATTTGATTTGGTGCAAAGGAAAATTGGACTTCATTCATGTACAAGGACAAGATTTAGATATAGGATAAATAAAAGCAAAATGATAAATTTATTTTGTTTTATTTGAGTACACTTACTTAAGATACATTTTAGGTTTCAATGTAGGTATTAATTGAATTGTAGTGTGATTCATGAAAACTTTCTTTTCCACGGCCCAATCTTTAGCGTGTTTTTGTTGTTCTTCCTTTCGCATTAAAACATGTAATATTCCATGTCATAAACTCAAATATACACATACATTCTACATGTGTACAAATTGTAAAACTATTATCTGTATTATTTCAAAAATAATATGAGGGCTAAATAAATATTTACTTGTCATGCAGGTGCAGTAAATACACACTAGTTGCTTTATACAATTTATAATTATAATGTAACATTTTTTTATATTTACGATACATTGGATTATGATAACCTGCAAACACTTCGATGCTATTGTTAGACTTAGATAATAACGAAATTAGTATTTTCTTTGTGGTACAGATTTTTTTTTACACAAGAAAATATTTACTCACATATATACACTTAAAAATATATCCTACTAGTCGCGTTAACGTCTAAATATAGAAATATATTTACTTAACTAATATAGTGCTTCAAAACATTAACAAACAATATAATTATAGAGTATGCTAAAACATGTTATCGTTATATATAAACTATTTGTAGTTCTTAAATAAAAATGCACATAAGAAGTTATACTTCTTTGGCGTGATTGAAGTAAATGTAGCTACAAAATAAATCAAGATTTCTAAGAACTAATTACTTAACGTTTCGTGAGCATCTATTTAACGGAGCTAAATATGCACAAGGTTTACTCACCTTCCCGGGCGCCCGCCGACCGCAGCAGCGCCGCGATGGAGGCGTGACGTTCACTTCTAGGAATATATCGATTACAGACTAAAAAAAGCCATTACCTTTACACCACACAATTTTTCTTATTCAACACGCCTAAAGATGTATAACTTAAACATATTTTACACTTATTAAATTTTTATCGATCTTTTCTTCGTATTGTATATCAAATATGGGTCCTGGCTCGATATAAAATCTTTTACACTTATCGAAATTTTATAAGCGTGTAAGGTGAAGCTGTGGCCAAAATAGATCAAAAAAGTGTACAAGTTCATTGTATGTGCAACTGTACCATCCTATTCAGTTTATATTGAAGTTTTCCTATAACTTCTCCATCTGTCATTTTCCTGTCTTCCTTTGTATATGTTTGTTCACGGGGGGGTTGGCGCAATATAATTATATTAAGCATATATTTGATTTTGATTTATTCGTTAGTGTCAAAGGGCAATGTAGTGACAAGTATTGTAGAGAAGAATAATGTGTCTCACCAACTAGGCCAATAAGCAAATTGAATTATAGGACTTTTCTGTACAACAAGCGTTAGAGACTGACGTGTTAGGCCAATAGTACAGAATTTCCAGTGCTATCCAACATTTCATTGATGGTACCAAGTATATTAAACACATGGTTCGACGTAGTTCCCAGGGAACAGTCCGGTAACCCCATCCATGACTCCCTCCCACCAGCCGTCGTCATTCTTCTTCAGCACGTATATGACCGAACTCTCTTGGAACGACAACTCGTCTTCCTTATCCGCATAGTAATCGTAGATCGCTACAACTGCAAGGAAAAGACAGTTGGAGAAATATCTAATCTGAAAGTTAAATATTGGAGTAATGACATCCTAAGCTCTGTAATTAATTTCCTATAGCGATAGCGCTATGAAAGAATGAAAAATACCTTTTTCAATGTAATTCTTAGGGACCCAACCAGGTAAATCCTCTTCGTCTGGTACGATAGCCGGAACTGCGTTTGTATACTGTGTACCCATCTTGTTCTATAAACAATTAAAAGATGAAATGTATCAACAAACAATTAGAAAATTAGTCTACGATCTCAAAAAAAACAGTCTGATCGTCTCTCTCTTTGAGACTAACATAAATGATCTGTGAAAAGTCCCACATATATGTCAATAAAAATTTCGTCGAATAGGTTTTACCGAAAATTATGTGTCACATCAAAACACTGCCTACCCCGTTAGGGACCTAGCGTGATGTTATGTATGTATGTACAGCAAAACACTCCAATTTGATTTTATAGGTGATAAATGCATTTTTTTACATATTTATTAAAAATTATCAGGAGTTCTAATTTATCAAGTACAAATTGTAATTACATTTTTGACAAATTTATGGAAAATACGCTATTTGAATAAATTTAAAACGATACATCGAGAACTGCTTTTAAATTCTGAAAAAAAAAACTAATAATATTAGTTAAACAAAAAAGAGCTATATGAGTAAAATATGCGGACAATGATAGAAGTGTATTATATTGAAA
>DWDX01002766.1:0-14454 GCA_018245675.1 Agara michaeli
CCATAAATATCATATACTCACTATGTTCGTTGTTATAGGTCAGTTAAAACTGTAAGATACATAACTGCAACGGGACAAGTAATTGAACTCGTAAACTATTTAATAATATAGTTTTAATCTACATAAGTTAGTTCGATCTTTATATGAAACAGCAGGGTACTATCTAACTAATATGCAACCTACTTAACATGCAAATCGGAAGGAAACATTACAACTTATCCGATGAACACCATTCGTATTATATTAATAGATTATCCGATTATATAACATGCAGTCGCCTAGACGTATCGCATGTTTCAAACGTTAATTAAAACATATTGATCCCTACTATCCCTACTAATATTATAAATGTGAATTTAAGTTTGTTTGTTACGCTATCATAGGATACTTTTTAGGATTTTTTTTTACGAAAGATAAAAAAAAATATTTCTCAAGAAATCTCTTACTAAATCAATAATCAAAAGTGGGGATACTTAAATTCAAGCGCGGACGAAGTCGCGGGCGCAGCTAGTGTGATATAAGGGGTGCGAACTTATTATAAGACGGTCAGAATAGTCTAAATTCATTTCGAAAAGCTCATTTAGATTGAGAGTGAATTTCAAATCATTCAAAATACGTACTCTCCTCCAACCATAGATCCAACTGTTGTTACACGTTACGTTGTAAGAGTAAGGTCTGAAATCACAAAATTCTATTCAAACAAACTTATATTACAAGGAGCCTAACTTAATAACATAACTTGGTCTATAGGCTTTAAATACAATAGGTAAAATAAATATAATTATAGGTTAATAAAAACTTACAGAAACATAAGAATAATACCTTTATAAGTAATAATCCATGCCAGACCATAAATTATTTTTGCATGACAAACTTGAGGCAATTAATTATATTTAAATGTGTGTGTAAAAAAATATTATGCAATACACATTTATTACGATTTCGGACACAATATAAATGTTTCTCTCACGTCTCCCACAATCCCTGATCGAATATAGGGAACGGCTTGGTGTCTTTTTATGAAACCACTGCGCGGTTGTCTATTGCCGCTGATTTCAATCATAACACAACTCAGTGTTCAATCGGCTCGGTTTGGACCCTTCCTGTTTTTTTATTTTTGTATATAAGAATAATATCGTTTTAATTAATTTAATTGCAATTACATTTCAAGCATGGTGAATGATTGTACTTCAATAGATACCTGTTCATAGGCTTATACATTGACTTTACATTTTTAATTTTATGTTATGTTTTACAAGTTTAACTGGTCGAGGTAAATAAGAAACAGCAATTTATTATTCAGCGGTAAAGTTGTTCGGGATGTACCCAGTGTAGCAAAAAGTTTATTGCCCCTAAACAAGACATTGAACATGGGGCCACCTTTGAAGGTTATCAGGAAAACGCGAATAAGTACCTACTTGCTTGTATAAGGCCCTTGAAATTTATTTGCCGGTCATTGCCCCTGTCAGCCGGCGATTCGCCAAATGTCACATTAAAACGATTGTGCCTCGAATGTGTTTTAGACTTTAATTGAATAATTTAAAACAATAAAAAACATGTAAAGCGATATTGTTTTCTGTATTTATTTTACGTTAGCCAACTTGATTGATTGTGTCAGAACTAAAATAATTGGGAAATAAAGGTCGTTTGTGAAATCGCAGCCTACCTCTTGCGTCTATCGAGATATGTAGAAATGTAAACGTTGCATTCACTGACAATTTGGGTAAGATCTATTAAAGAAACTGTTTATGATTCTGAATTTATTATATTATAATGATTAGTATTAGGTATTCGAATAAAATTAATACCCTTTATATTATAACGACCGTACAATTTCGGGCGCAATAAAATACACAGAAATGAATCAATCGAGTAAAACTTAAATCCCAATGGTATCGCAACTGAATTTGAATTTTTTTTTCTCTCGTCGGTATAGCACAAAAAATTGTTACACAAACTCAACTCAATACATAGTAGTTTAGTTATAGTAACTGTTGCTGTAGCGCAGTCTAGGTGGGCGTCTATTGTTATTGGTCTGTATGAAAATTGAGCAGTATAAGGACAACGACCGTTTTGGTCTGTCGATTTTTACAAGAATGAGGGAAAATGCGTTTTAATTAAAATTATCTTTATGAGTGAAGATATATTCTTATTCTGCGTTATCTCTACGACAGACACATATAGGATATAAGTTTTAATTAAAATAATTTTTGTAAGTGGAGATATATTTTTGTTTTTTTATAATACAAATAAACAATGAAATTCAATAAAAATGTTCGATAAATAGAATTTAATAAAATACTAATTTATCTCTGGAGTTACATTCATCGGCCTTATTTTTACATCAATCGTATAAAATAAAATTAAGCTGAACGTATTTATATCAGTGCAGACAGTCCATTTTCTGCGTATTTTTACGGCGCTGATAATAAACAAGATTTCATTAAAATTGTTATTGTTAATTATCATTGAAGAAAATATACTTGTGCGTTATTTTTACTTTAATGCTTACTTTGCTTTAATCTTTAATTTTTACTTTTTTAAAGTCTATCGAATATATTTTTAATATGTGCTGTAAAATAAAATCTCTTAACGTCCCCATTGATACTCGTATGGGTACTCTAAATTAATAAAACAGTTAGTAACAATATGCAATTGTTAATCTGTGTTCCATTCCATACATTCGCGTAATGGGTATTTACTCGTCACAGTGCCAATTTATATAAATTCTAGTAATTTAGGTGTTAAATAAAATTTAAATTGGCATTATAATAGCGCTATGATATACTCGTAACTAATACAATTACACGATACAAAATTGAACACAAAAGAACTTTATATTTAAATTTTTTTATAAAAAAACGAACTACTACCGACCGGTCCCTGCTTCACGCGGGTGCAATGTGTTTCACGAAATCGTAGTATTTATTTAGCCTTTAGTAACCTTTTATTTACGCTGGATTACATTTTTGGAGTTTCAGTAGAGATTCCTATTGTTTTCTTAAATAAAATATAGTCTATATTACTCAGTGATAACGTAGTATATTACTCACTCAGTGATAACTATTGCTGAAACAATGTTTAAAATCGGATGAACAATTTCGATGATTGCCTCCTGTATAGAAACTCACTCACAAACTATCTCTTTAAAATATTAGTATAGATTAGTATAGATGAAAAAACGACAACGCTATATGTACTTACCTAGCAACCCGTGCTACTTACCAGCGTCGTATTGCATTGTAATAAAACGTATTCTATTTTACCATCTACATGTATTAGTTCGACTTGTCAAAGTAACAAAACGCAAGAGAGGCGTGAATTAAGCGCGTGAAAATATGTGGTATTATAATTCATTGATGATACGTGACACAATGCTGTTTGACATCTAAACTAATTGAGATCGTCTTTAGAATGGTGTATTAAGGATTTATTTGAAACCGCTTCGTGCGTGAGGCCGAAGAGGCACCCTAGCAGGTGGTTTGCGGCGAGTAGCGAGCTGCGAACACCTACTTGAACATAGGGTCAAAGGACCGATTCAAGGTCGCGATTCGAGACATTTTATAAACGTTATCAACTTCCGCCTATTTAGCTTCGTACGGGAGTACAAGTAAAGTTGATTTGAAGTCTGTCCGAGAGCCTCAACACAATGGCTATTTGTTTATGTCGGGTATTGCCCACATGCGGAAACATTCCTTTTGCGGGCTGTCTATAAATAAAACTTGAATACTGTACACGGTGCTTTTTGCGTTGATGATTGAACGCTGCTCCTATTATTATTATTGTTTTCTTTTTTAGTCTTATTTCATGTTCAAGTATTGCTTTATACCAAATCACCAATTTTGTATGTGGAAATACTCCATTCATCTAAATGTGTACCCAGGCATTGTCCTGTAATTTCAGTGATCTACTAATAAAACCTCCATATCCAAGATTGGGGGGTTTAAAATAGAAATTGTCATTCACGGCGAGATTCTGAACGTGAATATACAACGCATAAAAATAATATGGTTGCATTCCTCATATTCTTTATCGAGCGGAAGTACCGCTCGCGTGCGTCCCGGAAACAACGGAATAGTAGTAGGGCTGCCAACGACACTCGATTATTACTATGGTCAGAATCCCTTCTGTGAAGTCGCTTCACGGTTAGTTGACTTAAAAAATTGTGCAGATTAGGCATAAAGACAAATTTTTTAACAAGATAAATTATCCTATATGCATATAAATTTTATAGTCTTATAATATGCTATAAAGATTGCATAAAATTCTATAGTCATTGAAAGTGTGACTGGGAAGACTTAAATATTGTTTGAGTTTTGTTTAGCTGTAGCAGTTCGACCCGGTTCGCGCTGGAATCTCAGTAAACAACAATACAGATACACGTGTCTTTTTTTTATTTGCGTGTTGACACGTATGTATTTGGTACCTAAGAGTAAAACTATTCCTTGTAAGATATTGCAAAATAACTCTTGTTCGCAATTCTTTGATTTTTTCAATAAATGAATGTTCAATGAAACTTGTCAATTTGACGACTTGAAACTGATCATTTTTAGTAGGCACCTACTAGCTTTGTCTATTTTGCTTTATCTCAAAATAGCCACGTAAATGATATCTTTTAACATTCTATGACAAATATATTTTGATCGACTACAATTAATTGTCTATACAGATATACAGTCACATCTTTATTATTAAGCGTTTTCGTCAGTAACTTTATAATATGTTTGAAAATAATCTCTACAACGAGACACAAAAAATTGTTTTTACAAGAATAGTCGTCAAGGAAAATAGGAATTAAAAGAAAACTACTCCTAATAATTCACGAAAATAGATACAATGTGGGGTAGGTACTTGTAAACCCGTCGGTAATCCGCTTTAGTCCATTCTATTTCCATCATAATAAACATCTTTAATTTGTAAATTACAAGAAAAAGTATATTAAGAATAATTACCTACTTCGAATAAAAAAATTGATAACCATAGCAAATTTTGTAAACAAAAACATTCTGTTGCCCGTTCATTGGTAATATCTCGTTACAGTTTACACGTGCCAGTCGTTTGGAACACAAATAAAACACAAAAGACGTATTGACTTGGACGTAAGTAACATACAGCCGGAGCGCTGCAATTGTTGTTTCTGTGCAATTATACGCATAAAATATTACCGGCGCCAGTACTAACAGACTCTAAACAATATACACGAATGATATACATAGATTTGCTTGTCTTGATTGATGATAATAAATAGTTGAATTCCTATTAATTCCATATGCCTACAAATTCTAGTTTGTAAGTTATTCATGTTGTCATAAATTGCAGCTTATTTCGACCAAATAATTGGCGTTTCACAAAAATTATGAATAAATTATACAGCTTTATAATATCAATATCTTAGGACAACTCTACACACGACCATCTGATCACAAATCAGGCAAAGTCTGTATCATTGTATCCAGATAACTGATAAACTCCTTAACACTGGACATATTCAAGCTCATCACAAACATATTTGTACTGGGTGGGAAACTAAGCTAACCCGCAGGGTCTGCACTCAGCACCAGTGGAACTACGGGCCTGCTTTATCATTATCGACGTGCGTATCACAGTTTCTCCCATGTAGGATACTCCTATTGATAGATTATATCGTAATCTTTTATTTTCAGGCATACACAAGTCCACGTACCTACTTATTTTTAAGTTTACATCTTCAGCAATGACAAATGTCATCCTCTGTTTTATCCCCGTTAGTGACGAATTTGTAAAAAGAGTAATATAACAAACCTTTATATTTTATATCCATCCATAAGTCTATTAATTTTATTTCTTAATTTAAAATATTGAAATTTGACACAAAGTTACATCTCCTATTTTACACCTACTATTATTGCGTGATGCCTGGGTAGCATACTATCTATATATGACCTTTTTCGATAAATAAGCTATAAAATGCAAAAATGTCACTGGTACATAGTTCCAGACTAGCACATTTCAACAAATAAAAAACACGTAAGCTTTATATAAATAAAGCATACAAACATACATATAGAACATAACGATGGCACTTGCATGTACTCGTATATTGACTTTCCATAAAGCGTAGGTTTTACCCTAACGTTGTTTAATATAAAATGAGACAAATTGGGTCTTTTAAATACAAAATGTATACATAAGATCGTTTTATAATGTACACAATGGCTTTGGCATAATCATTCAAGAAGCTAAATGGTCCGCGATGCATAAAATGCAGTTGTTTGTGACCGGTGATCACCTGTAAACACACCTGTCGCCCGATGCATTTATTGGAACATCTGCTGAGGCGTGCAGCTTTGATTCGATACCTTTATTTATATTTACCTTTCATTCGTATTTAATTTGTTTTCAACCAAGCACCTGCTTCTTGTCTAAACTGAAACGAAGAATAATTAAGAATCGTGTTATAAAAAATTATCCGCGATTTTTTTTATACAACTAGAGAACAGGAAACTAACGTCGTTTCTTACAACAAATTATTAAACAACTATTTTTTAAGTTTATTTACTTATCCCTTACGGTTTTATACAATGAGCTGTTTTAATGCCTTTTGGCATTTACTCAAATTGTTATTTTTACATGATGTGCCTCCCGTCATCAGTGCCTTTTTTCATCTACTGTGCAATTTTTCAATGCCGGATCGATACGAATTAAAACCTTTTTGAACGAACCTCTTATAATGGTATTTCTGATATTATCGTAATTTTTTTACATACATTAGCAACTGTAAGCGAGTATAGCGGGGAGGCGGCAAGGAGTCGTCTTGCGTAACGGAGTCTTGCATTAACGTTTGCGAAATACCGCTTTTTCTTTTTCACAGTCGCTGGACGATTTTCAGTGAAACATTGTTTACTACATTGAGTTACTCCCAATTTTTAACTGTAACGGTCTGCATTCTCAATTTACTCAGGTTTCTGCATTACAAGTTGAACGGTTTTTTAAATATCCTCCTAATTGGCTGGACATTTGAATAAAAAACAGCAAAATGTTTGGTTGCTTTTTGCGATTCTGATTACATTAATATGAAGATTAGTAGGTAATAATGCGGTCTTGAAGGAATAATGGTATAACGTAGTTTCCTTTTTTATTCACACAGATTTATCATTTTAAACAAATCGTGTGATATATGTATAGGTATGTATTTGAGGCTAAATGTACGTAAAAAAGTTAGAAAAAAATTGAATTACATATTTCATTGTTTTAGTAGGTTTTATAGCCAACAAGTTTACTAGGATATTAAATAATTTACATTAAATTAATTAACGAATTCAACAAAAAAAAACAACGCACGCTCGTGTTCAATACAAGTCGACAAGCTGTATATAAAATTACGGGCAACAGCATATATGAAAAGTGTAGTAAACATTACTCGTGTATTGCCTTTGTGTTTTGAAACTGGACTCCGACATGAAAGTAACACTTCACGTAAACAATAAATTCGACACTAAACTATTTGTGTAATTTTCCATAGATATTTTACCTTAATATTAGTTGCTTATTTCGTAAAAGTGTAAATGCTTATTAAATCTCTTTTTTCATAATTGTTCTGCACTACAAAGTGAGATTTTATAGAGACTGTTAGTCGTCGACAGTCAGTAGTTAACATTTACCTAACTCCCTTTTTCGGGTAACAGGATACAGTCATACTGTTTACACATTGTTTAAATACGTACTTTAACGCTTCAGGTTTCGCACGTTAGTGTAGATATCGGTGACGCTATGGTTATCAATTTTATATTATCGACTGTATACACCCAAATCTTATCTTAACCACACTAACCTACCGTACCGGTTCATCATGAGTGTAGAAATATTTTCATTATTGACGATTGTAGTAGTTACGATGTAATGTAATGTTTTAAAAACGTTTCTACTATTAAATAAGTTATATCTGTCGATTTAAAGATAACAAGAGATGATAAATAAGTCATAATGATGCCGACCGTTAAGTACCTATATGATGATTGGTAAATAAAAACAGGACGGCAATGCAAGCCAATGTCAACGCCAGGTGGTGGGTTCAATGTTCGTGACGGGTTTTGTTTTGTTTTTGTACAAGCCTTGGGGCTCCGGGGTTGCTGCGCTGCGTCGGTGCGGCAAAAAATCGTACAGCCAGGTGCCTCCTTATATACTTCTACTGGTTTGACATCCTACTGCTAATGCTGCACCAAATGACAGATTCTGTTTCTCGATCAACCACAGACTTCATAACTGCATTTTGTTCTTCTGAAATTCAGTAAGTGTTATTTTTACAGCAGTTTTGAAATGTCAACCCTGTAATAAATTACTTAACCATAACAATAAATAGTTCGTCTGTTTAAATAAAATAAAGTAGCTTTCCGCTGTCTGTCCCTATGTATGCTTAGATCTTTAAAACTACGCAACGGATTTTAATGCGGTTTGTTTTAATAGATAGTGATTCAAGGAGAAGGTTCTATGTTCTATTGTTAAAAATTCTATGTTAATCTTAATACTGAAGTTAATACGGTCTAAAGTGCAGCTTGGTTATCAACGGCTACTTACATAACATAAACAGACCACAAGTAACTTTGCCAAAATAGTTCAATCATTATTTTAACACACAACAATTGCTATTAAATTTTTGTCATGGCACAATATTTTTTTACTGAAACTGAACACATTAGGCGAGGAGTCTCATTTGTTTTGTTTCTAAATACGTCACTTACACACAATTGTCCGTAATTTGTTAATATAAATGCAACGAAGATATTAAAAAGTAATAATTATCCTCTACCAGATTAATGAATTCCATAGTAAATTTGTGACGTCATTCCAACGATTAATAAATTTATCAAATGGATGTGTGTGAAAATTATAGGTGAACAATGCTTTGTTTTGCCCGCGGAGATTTCGTGGAACCAATTATTTGAATAGCCTTTGCTCCGCAACTTTTAAATTTCATGCAGCAGATTACCTTCATAGTTTTTCAGAAAGAGCGTTGCGAAAAACTTGACATAATTTGTATACAAATAAACTTTAGTTTTTATATTCATGCCCATCAAAACTGATCAAACGCACACTATCTTAAAACCTTGTGTATTCATGTATATTAAATGTATATATAATATGTAAATATTACATTTATGTATGTATGTACTTTGTACTTTACATTAATGTATATACAAACGTATAATCTAGCGCCTACCGGAACATTTCGACATCCACCAAGGTTCGACTGGTAAGGAATGCCATGACGCATTAAAACCGCTCTTTGTAATCTCCTAAATTACAAAAAAGGTAAATAAATAAAAAGCCCTTAGTTAGTGTCCATACAGGGAGACGACATGAAAATGGTTGTTGAAACAATATATGGAACAGGTGCAATGCAGACGTTTATCCATACAAAATATTATATGCCTTCGGATTTCCGGTGTTGGTTTAAAAATAGGGAAGTTGGCGTATCAATGTCGAAGTACACGAAGGCACATGTGCAAGCCGCGCGTCTGCCAGGCTGCACGTGCCGCACCAGCTGCGTGCTCGCTCCAAACTCTCCTATCTTTACAAAAACATGACACGTGCGCATTCAAAAATGGAAGGCTTCATGTCCATTGTGTTGCTTACAATAATGTACGGTACTTACTTACCTGTTTCAATAATTGTTCCTATATAACTTTACAGGCCAGTTTTTTTGTTACTATAGCAACATATTTTTATGGTTTTATTTTTTTGTATGTTTAGAAATATTTTGGTAATGGTAGATTTCGATCCCGTGGGAACATCGGGATAAAAAGTAAATTTTACGTAATTTGTAAGGGATAAACCGTAACCTACATGTTGCGCTATAATTTCTCTATCTTCCAGTAGAAGTCCCTTTAACATCGGATCAGCCGTTCCAGAGATTAGCACGGACAAACAGAAAAATAGACCGACAGACGGACAGACCTATATTTAAAAAAGTTTGTTTGTGTTTTTGTATGGTGTAAATAACTATAAGCACTTGAGAGAACACAGTTATTTTGAAATCATAGACACTTCAAATTTTATTTATATGTACAGATTATAAATGCAAAGTCATATCGTCAGTCTGTGCGTTTTCTCTCGAAAGGAGGAGGATGACAAAGACACGGATTAAGCCTCACCACTTAGTAGAGGACATTTAAACAATTTCTTTGCCGCGCAGGTTTTAGCGTAAAGTTTTCCTTTACTGTTGTACTTAACTTTATAAGTTAGGGTTTGCTCTCAAAGATTCGAAAACACGGATTCATCAATACTCATGGAGTGGATCGAGAATTTTAAACCACTATGCTATTACTACTTTCGAAATATGCTTGGTGTGCAAAAAGAATGATTTGCTGTCATGTTTTGGTATTGCATTCATATTGACGTCATAATTTATTTCAATTATTAATTTCGCATTTATTTATTATTCATATAAATGTTGGTCAAACATTATAAAGGATTGCCACGAGGTTAGGTAAAAAAATAGAACAAACATTAACCTTATTTTTGAAGTAATGTATTCCTATACTATGGATTTAATATAGTATATCGGTCCGGCTTGTGTTGGCGCTTGAAATGCGTGCATATCTTTCCGTGCAGTTGCGGGGTGGTGCTCTGCACATCTTGATGTTATTGATTTTATTCTCGTTTCCCGCGCTCCGGTGCACCCCTCCCTTGCACCCCTCCCCTGCACACCCGCTT
Source organism: Agara michaeli (assembly GCA_018245675.1). Taxonomy (NCBI): domain Eukaryota; kingdom Metazoa; phylum Arthropoda; class Insecta; order Lepidoptera; family Hesperiidae; genus Agara; species Agara michaeli. The sequence continues at coordinate 10,693 of DWDX01002766.1, forward strand.
TCTCCGTTCCTGTTCCGCCATGCCTGCGTCTTGCCGTCGCCATGACACTTCGTCCTGATATTTTACTCTCGAAATTTTCAAAATATAGTCACGTGGCGACTGCGTGCCACGTGGTTGTTGATGTTTATTTTTAAACGATTAATTATTAAAATAAAATAAGCAATGAGTGATGAAAATTTGTAATGTAAATGTATATAAGCAATAATTTAAAACTTTCGTAAATAATTTCAGCAAAATAATTTATAATTATGTAACAGACCAATTTCTTACCCGTAAACAAAATAATACTCAACTTGAACTTAAGTCTTTTCGGAAGGTGGCGTTTGGAAATAAATATAATTAGATACTATAGATAAATGCTGCAACGTTATTTGCATATTTTTATCATGACACGAAGCTAGTGGGTTTGTAATAGATATAGTAATTGAAGTAGGTGGCAAAGAGGGAGTTGTACGGGTCGCACCAAGAGTGCACTGCTGCGGTACGGACAGGGGCATGGGAGCATGCGACGGAGGTGAAGCGGGGGGCGCTCGATTACACCAACAAGCGCCGTACGTATCGCGACCGTGCGATTATTCCGTCCACTGAGCGGAGGACGTAGTCAATGCCTCGCTTGCGTCAAGCGTCGTGTTTGTTATTAGTTTAGTCTGCAACGCGCTCTCGGACCGTTTGGTTGTGTTTGCGCGGAGTCTTGATTTTATTAGACGATACTTATTTATTAGTAATTTGTACTTCATTGCATTCCATAGTAAATTTCCTAGTTTTTAAATATCTTAGATACATAATAGTGAAATTAAAGGCTTTAGAAGTCTATATAAGCAAGCTTCATGAACTGTGATTGTGTTTTGGACCGTTTGAAACGAATATAAAACGATAAAAATTAAACATTCTGAGTGACGGGTAGAAATGAGCGGATTGACCATCAGAGTTAAACGGGGATCGAGGGGTAGCGCCACACTGATCGAGGCAGCCAACAGAATTCTGAAACTTCTCGGAGTGAGCTCCACCAAGCGCGGGAAACAGCCCTCGCCCAAATCAACTAAGGTAAGGTCAACGGCTTCTCGTCTCCTATTTGTATTACTTGTAGTTGTACCGTAGTACTTGCTCATCGTAAACAAGTTCTTAATATTTGTTTGACTTCTGCTTGTAATTATAAATAATATAGCTATAGCACAAGCTGCGAAGAACTATTATAGTAGTGATGTGGTTTTGAAAATAATTAAAACCATTGTAAATGTGTACGTGGTAAATAAATAAACAGAGCAAGGTGAAAGTATGGTAACGAGCGTCGCTTGTAACGAACGAGGCCAAGTAAGCGCGGCTTAGAAATTTAAATTAATCTAACTAAATCATTAATTACTGTCTTTTAAATTTTAAACGTTATTGATATTGATTGTGGGATTAGACGCTTACTTATATATGATAAAATAATTATAGTTCTATAGATACAAATATATTTATAAAATAATTTTAAAATGTGCGAGTGAAGTCTACATAGTATAAACATATCTATTATAAATAGATACATAAACATAATACAGTGCTAGTGATCTTCGAGGCGTTCGTCATCGAATTGCGTAGTCATTCATCAATTGGTGAATATCGACGTGGCTGAAATTGGTCGTGTAAGTCGCCAAGCGTAAGGTGTTGATAAACTTTCGCTGCTCTAGTACTACGTCTGGGCGCGCACTTTCGCTCGCCTTTTCATGTGCACTGCGGAATGTACACAGTTACCTGATTGGTAATCTCAACGGTCCCTCCATTTTTGTTATTTTTTGCCTTTATATCAATTTGTATAATAAATAATGATGCGTTATATTATAATCTCCGATGGTTTCTACTGTTATTAGTTACTACCATAATAATTTATTTCTATTAACTATATTCAAAAGTTTTAAAGATGCTGCGGGGTAAACGTTGATAAAAGTTTTGTGCGAAATTAGAATCGTGCAGTACCTGTGAAGATTTGAGAGTCGAATTCTAAACCATATAGAAACATTCTAATTCTAGAACATTAACAGTTTTTTTCTAATTGTGACAAAAAGCTGGGGTGTACGCCGTCAATGCCGAAGTGAACGTTCGGAGCTAGGATTATTTATTAGCGAGGGCGCGGGCGGTGCGCTCGACGCTCGGCGCGACGGTGGCGGCGGCGGCGGCGGTGTGACCGTGCGATGCAAACACGAGAGTGACGGCGGGCGCGCCACTTGTTTGTTCACGCGCCGTCGGCATGATCACCTTGTTTACCACTACGACCGATTCACGATCCGCGCTCATCATTCCGTTTGTAACACACACACACACACAACTCAACTTATATCTGTGCTTACCTTTGATTCACACGGACATGAGTCCACAACCACGCGTCATAACTTTGCAGTTTGATCAAATTTTTCAGGAAACGAGGTCACTTTTATTACCGCATTTATTATATGTATATTGACAGTTATTTTAGGCTCCAACTGTCAGTCTAAATATATAATTATTCGTGTACAACAATAATTTATAACAACGTTGTCAATCCCCTGTTGTGATTGTGAAATGAAATGTGAATGTACCACCGAAAGGATTTCTATGTGAAGTTCTGAAATAAACAATACCTCGCATACCCTGTTGTTCAAATATTTTTACAGGGGTCCTTTGTTTGGGTATTGTTTTTATCTGCTATTTGTGTTCTTTTAATTACTCGATAAGAAAAATAACAATTTTAAAAACTGTCATTCATATTTTGTTGCGTATGCGCCTCTCTGTAAACGTTTTAATGATAAGATAGGTTATATAGATTGCGTATTTGCGAAAAACAGTATATAAAGGCTATAAATAACTACAATAGATATAATTCGTATTTGTACAATCAAAGGGCGACCAGTTATAAATTAACCTAGTACAAATAAACGGATGGAATGCGGACTTCATGAACGATATGCCTGCCTTGCCGTAATCGAGTAGGAGCCGGATGTTGTGCCAAGTCAACGTTAAGCCGGTGCAAATAAAATGCTTTATTGTTCACCGCCACCTGCGCTTTCTAGTATATCTCTAGACATCATAGCCCAAAGAGCACTTATTTGTATACGTGAGAGAATCCGTCTCGTAGGTACATATACATCTGAAAATGTCAACGCAAACTTTATGGCCATAAGCGGGCTCGTAAAGAAGAGAATTGGCCGATGTGTGTTGTAGGTGCGGTCATCGACGTAGAGGGTCTGACGACGGTGGGGGATCGAGGTCGTCCGCAGTCGAGTAGGTGCGCGGGCCGCGGGCCGCGGAATGCGTTGCGGTGGGAATGCGCTCCGAGTACCGTTGCGGCGGTGTAGACCGCTCCGCGCCGCCGCCCCGGAATGCGAGACCCACTTGCGGTCTGCATGGACCACCTCGCTTATTTTGTGACTCATGCGCCACTTTAATTGACCACTCTAACATGTCGGTGGAGCTGTACCGCTGTTAATTCGTTCACAAAGGAGGCGATGATAACCGAAAACTAAATAAAAACGTTTAAAAATAGCCAGATTGAAACGAATATAGAAAGTTGATATTGCTAAACATTTACGAAGGAAACTAAAACGTACAGTCTCTTCATTGATTCTATTAATTCGGTGACTATATGGCAATCATTATCGGATGTGGCAATAATTGATAAGGGAAAATTTGCATTTCAAATTATGTTAGGAAGGTAGGAGGAGGTAGGATTTGCATTTCAAATTATGTTAGGAATGTTAAAGGTATGTTGGTGACTTAATTTTCGAGTTTTTTAAAATTACCGCCAAG
>DWDX01002767.1:0-14453 GCA_018245675.1 Agara michaeli
ATTTTGCCTTTTACGGCGTACAAATAGAAGTAAAGGTACAATATAAGAAATAGAAGTAAACAAATTAATTATTATTAATAAATTATTACACGACAATGTACAATAAGATATTTAAGATAAAAACAGCACCGTGACTCTGGTACCCAGCATTGCACATATATCAAGACCCGGGGTTTACATCGTGTTTGTGTGTATTATTATTTTAGAACTGTTTATATAATGGTTACATACAATCTTATATTGAGCATCTATATTTATACAGATGAATAAGACTAGAAAAATGCATTTTGAAACTGGTGACGAAATAATGATAACGTTGAACTGTTATGTCTAATAGGCAACATAATTCAAATTTCCGGCCAAAACTCGAGCACCTTCGTGTATGTTCGCGGGACTGAGCTCTGTAATCTATACTAATCTTATAAAGCGGAAGAGTTTGTTTGTTTGTTTGTTTGAACGGGAAAATATTTCTTTTTTGAGAGCTTTCCTTCAATAAATAAATTATTTTGTTACACTATTTTTATTTTCATATTATTTTCATTACTATTTTGAACACGCGGGCGAAGCCGGGGTTGACAGCTAGTACCCAATACTGTAGAATGCATTACTAACATGACCAATCGGACTGATAGCGGCGCAGCTACCTGTCACAGCGTCCGTATGATCACTGTAATGCATAACTGTAACATATACGGCTAACACACGAGCACGTACACTGCACCAGTAATTCGATCTGGATGTGATCAGAAAGTGATCACGAAGACCATTTTACGAAGTAATTTCAGCCCTCAACTGTAGAGGTAATATGATTTTTTTTTTTATTGTTATACCATCATGCCAGTGCCAAATATCACTATCCGAAAAAACCTGACGCGCTTCGTCTACATTCATCACTTTCTTCATGCATACGCGCCGGTTTCGGACTCTCGAGTCCCCCGTGAGCCAGTGTCCTCCAACCTACATATTTGGTCGAGATAGGACAGTCTAGGTGACAGTGTTGAAGGGCTCAATGTTTTGCAGTCAATTTTAGAATTTGTCGAACATAACTATATTCTTTGTTTTCATATGTATCCATCCGGTCGCTTCTGGCTGCCGGTAGCGGTGAAACTCATACGGTGTTTGCGAGTAATTTCGTATATTTTTAAATTTGTTTAGCACGTGGGCACATGGCCCTCGTTTAAAAAGTTGCAGAATCGGAGATTTTAATATTGATTTTTCATTGTTCTTATTATGTTCCAGCGCAGATTTGGGCCGAATTCGATCAGTGAAATTGTTTTGTCTCACGATAACATTCATTGTTTATTCCTGGCTGCATGCTGATGAGAGAGAGAAAGAGAGACAGAGAAGGAGAGGAAGAGAAAGACAATTCGTGCTATTGTGTTCTAATCATAATAGCCAGCGATATACATAATTATACCCCATTGGCTGCAATTATACCCCATTGTTTTCCGCTTTTACGAAATCGAGAACAGACACGTCTGTTTTTACTTTCCTTCGATGTATATAAATTTTATCAAATCTGAACAAAGGCAATGATATGTACAAAATAGTTTTTTATAATACGAATATACAAAAAAAAATACGTAGACCGCAAAAATATCAGCGGGGACGAGTGTGAGCTGGCTGCTGGCTTCTGGTTGCATCGACGCCGGGCCTCCGTAACGAAAAAGGGGGTCGTAAAAACGAAGGCATAACCGCTGGCAATCCCGCGAGCATTCCAGCTATGCGCCGTGTAAACAGCGGTTACTTACCTACGCGGTAAGATAAGATAGCAATTCACACGAATGCACGTTATCGGCGCAGGTGACATACATGGTAAGGGGCAGGTATGTATGATATATATATACATACATAATATATCGTACACAATTAATACGTGAAGAGAATTGTTTCCTATACCTTTTTACGTACATAACACGCCCACAGTATTTGATACATAGTTAAAGTTAGGAGAAAGTTATATAAATAATTTGTGTTAGGAATATTTTATATTAAATAAAATAAATCATTAATTGTATACGGTCGTAGGGAATGAAGAGTTCAGAAAATTTCGATCATTAGTGAGTAAAAATTTTCGTACAAGGAATAATTGATATGAATCCATTTAAATTAAGAACATCTGTATTGGAAAACAAAATGGCGGCGGTGAAAGAGCTGACCGTCAAAGACGGCAACGCATCGGGGACTCTTCCATCGTTACACATATCCATAGGTCATGGAGACCAAGATCTAACCGTCCAGCCAGAGTCCCCGTCGAAGGAAAAGGCGGTGGCTAGAATTGATAAGTGAGCGACGATCTCAATGGTAATGTTATAAGTCAACTCAAATTGTTACTGTTTATGTAAATGAGAGAGGTCCTAAAAGCGGCAAAGATATCATATCACATTTTATTTCCAATTCTTTTATTATTATTAAGGTTGATAAAATATGATATTGTGTGATCAGATATATGATACGATATGATATGTACACGATAACAAATAATCCACGCGTTTTATTAACGAAATATTCCTACACAAGTGTAATATTGCAAGGGAATATTTATGTTGGCACTAATATTGGCGGTCTTATCAATTTTTGTTATGTCAATATTATGTTATGCAATACGCGAGTGGCAAAATTTGAAACCCGACTCCCGGAGACTGAAAAGCAAACCGCGAGGCTACCGTTTATATGTAATTGACAATTATACCATCGCGCCAAGTCCCCGTCAGGGTAGGCAGGGAACAGCGAGTGCCAAGCATCTTCATTCTTATAAGGCTGACATAATTTTTCTACATTCATCACTTTTTTCGTACATACATATCTGACTTCTGATTCTCTTCAATTAGCATCATCTGATATATTTGGCCAAGCTAGTAAAAACTCTGTTGTAATGTTTTATATATATATATATATATATATCATCGTTGTGTTTTAAGTTTATTACAATTGCTGTATAATTAATGTGACATGTCGTAGTAAAGCCTCAGTAAAACCGATTACAAAACCTTAATATGTCCTGTCCTAACTTGTCACTGTATAACCTGTCCACTGCTGGATGAGTCCTAGATTACGTTAACATATACTCAGTAGCTACATTCGAGATACCTACGTGTAACGAATGTTGTTACCAAAACTGGCTCGCAGTGATAAATTCAAAACGGATCCTATTCTTCTTTACAGCGTTACAAAGTAATAATCGCCCGCGTTGGACTCGGGCGAGCATCGTGACAGTCGTGGGCGTGGAGTACTGTTAGTGGGCCGCGTGCTAGACGTACATTATGTATGCGTATGTGAAATATATAGCGGGTTTCGTAACCCGGGCACAATCGGAACATTAAATGGGCGAGGATTTGGTATGCTCGTGTTTAGATTGAACAACAAAAGCCACCCAAACGTAGGCTGTAAGCATATTAACATTCGATAACGAACAATTCTTTGATATATTCTATTAGCTTTTAAGTCCTTAAATACATGTCAAAGAGATTTTTTTGTCCTAATATAAGATGCCTTATGTTCTTTTTTTTTTTACTTACTCGTAACATGGCGATCGATAGTGAATTTAAGGCTAGTTAATTCTATCTATATTTAATTATCGATTTATTGAATAGTTATAATAACAGTATTCTAAATCAGACACAGAACCTAGGTGCAACTTTGCTCTAACTATTTACATAAGTTGAGAATGTCTCGGAGCACTCTAGTTGGCTGCTTCAATGCTGATTGACGGAAAACAGATAGACCATATAAATGGCCGAATTAATCTAGATCTCCATTGTTTGTGCAATTCTATTTGCGTGTAAGTTCATCGCGTTTACAATACGTGCGCCGCATGGTTTATCGTTATGAAATGTACAGAGTAATTATTATTACTATTAATGCGTATAAACTAAATTTTATTGGATAGAAATGTGTTAAAATACTAAAATATCAAAGTAATATTCGGCTCGGCTCCGCGTAAAGACCGACCGACCGATTGACATTAAAAAGGCAATTTTTGGCGAGCGAGTATCATTTTCGATGCCCCGCAGGGAGAAGACTATCGAATCCTCAATTATATTAGGCGTTTATTAAAAAACGTAGATAAAAAAAATGGGCACGATGCGACAGCACATTTGACCGATTTCGAATGAGATTCCTAGTGTGAAGATTAGATGCTTTCATGGTGTGTTATTTGTTATTGATTGTACGTTCAAAAAGTTCATAATCACAGCGTTTTGTATTAAAATACGCGAGAGGACAAAGACGGACAAGGCGCTTTTGTGTCTTATAACGGATACGTGCAAGTCACGAGATTTCGAACCGAATTCATATATAATGCTTACACGTGACACTCGAAAGACACAGCGCTCTACATAATATACCTACAACATTAGAGAAATATTTTGGTCAAAACAGTAACACGGCATTGCAATATAATCCTCAAGGGTACAGACGCGTCTCTGTGATCGAGTTCTCGGATACGTTTCGATGATTGCAACAAAAACAAGTAACGTAACCCTCTCGAGGTGAAATTTAGGTAAATTTATGTAAACGAAATTCTGTAAGCGCTATCAAAATTTCATTCGCTTTGTGTCCTAGCTTAGAAGCAATCCCAAACTATATTACGGCTGGAACAACAGTCGTCGTGTGCGATCACGCTCAGCGTGGCACTAATTAAAAGATCACATGCCATACAATTATAAGCGTATCGTGAAAAGGAATGATCTTGTGATGTGGTATCATTGCGTCATCGCCGAATAAAAGAACATTGCGACCGAGATAAGGAGTGCTAATGAAGTCGGTGTCGATGCGGACAATTGAACAGCGAAACAAAAAAATACCATTTTATTAGACATAGATTAAATTGAACATTATTATAAATAAAACCACACTTTACACATAGAAAAATTTGCTTTACTAAGCATTAAAGGCACTTGAAATGTGTCAGAACTAAAGCATAATGAAAGAAGATATTCAATAATAGAATAATGAATAGAGGTAAGCGAATATTTAACAAGGGAGGCTTTCGTAGAATCAAATTTTAATTAGCAACAAAAAAAAACTAAATGATAATATGAACGTTATTATCATCACTAACAAGACAAAGGACGAGACGAGGATAAAAAAGAAGCACCGGTCGCGCAATAAAAGTGAATAATGTTATTACAAAAGTTCTCACAGAGTATCTTGGGTTCGCAGTGAACTTAATCTAATCGAATTATCTTTTGGATGGAATAAGCCGGGATCTAGTAAACACTGGCACGGTACGTCAACTTAGTCCAAAAGTACAGTACAGTTAGTCCAAAAGCCAGCTGAATTTACATAATTGCCGTCGTCGCTGAACGCTACTGGCGCCGCTCGGTAATAGGGCTTCCTTTGACCCTCAACTATCCACTTCAGTGGTAGTAAACCTACGTAATTGAACCCCTTCTGCTACGTATCACGGTTTAACAACCCTTTTAATATAATGATGACAATGACATTGTGCGAGCGTGTTCGTCCATGGCACCCACGCGAAGCCTCCGGGGACCACAACCCACAGAGAATTATAACAATATGAATAGTTTGAACAATGACATTGTCAATCATGTAGATCAGATTTACGAGTATTACTAAATGCAGTAATGATACTTCTAAACATAAATCGTCAGTAGGTAATAGTCATTGAAAAACAAAGGAAAACATTTTACATCAAAATAAAAGTAACGTTATACCAAAAGGTTGAATACCGCTGAACTCAGGTAACAACTGGTAATGTACCAGCCGAATACGGAATACTGATCGAATCTAACGTTTTGCGCCGCTGAGAAATCGGCCGGATAATGAATCGGGTCAACACGGTAAAGTTATTATCATTACGTGTTAGTAAGGAAATAAAGAGAAACTGTAAATGGCTGACAAACAATTTGGCCTCTTTAAAGCATCAAAGAAGAATAACTAAATATTATAAACCATTGGATAGTAATAATGAATCTAAAAAAATTCTTCATGGCTAGCAAAAAGAAACAGATAATCGCGACCTTTAAACTGAAATGCGTTCGATTTTAAGACAAAAATTTATATGAAAGACGAGAAGATTGTCATGCGCCTGGGTGCATTTTGACACCACAATCGTTTAACCTTGAAAAAAATAAACCGCGATGCGATAACATAAAATGCAAATAAGCTATTCGAGAATAAACTTCGTAAAAGCAAAAAAGAATGTAATTGCATAAGAGACGCAGCACAAAAACGTACAACCAAGTGTTTACCAAGTAAACAGCGTTTTGAAGGCGCGTGATGACAATTGACACGTTTGAATACAAATACGACGCTCGTGACCGACGGAGTCTCACTAATGCTCCGATGTAAATAGATTTTATCTGTACGAACAATTTCTTTGACAAAACCAAACAAACACAATTTGAACGTGCCATTGTTAATACGTAAGTTAATTACTTTTTGTACGTAATCATGGATCGATTTCCTCTAATTTCTATAGTACATTTGCGACCTATGAAGATTCTTTAAAAGACTATTAAAAGACACCAGAAATTAAAGAAAATAAGAGGGAAATAGGACAATATAAAACTATTCAATCCGTCATTTTCAAAAATTTCCGAAAAAGTATCTTAACGATTTCTATGGTAATATTGACCTTTTGTCGAGCATTACCATGTTTTTAGTCCACGACAGTAATTCGTCTTCAATTTGGGTGTTATGTGGCTTTTTTACGAAACCACTTATGTTGCTGTTTTTATAATAAGTGCCCAATAATAATTAGGCTCATATACAATTGGTTGAAGAGCATCTCTTCGGAGGGCACGTGCCGGCGACACAATCGTCACGTTCCTAGCGCGGACACAGTAGTCGTGACCGACGGGCTTGTACCGATGCTATTGATGTCAAATAGACGTTATCTTTACGATCGGCTTCTTCAGTATATCCAAATTCCATTCAAAATTAATCCCGCCTTCCATTAGTTTATTTAGGCACGCGGCAGTGCATTATTGAAATAAATGTGGTCTCGAGCATGGGAAGTGTTATCTCGCTATTATTTAAGGTTTTACGTGTTAAATGTACGAAATCAACAAGAGCCTGAATATCACGATTTCGATTAAATATTCCATAGTCACGACAAACGAATTTGCGAATCACGTCGAGACAGAACTGATTCGATGAAATTGTATAAATTTTATCGTGTTTCGTAGCTGCTCGTAATAACAGGATAGCATAGAAAAAATTGCTTTATGTTCTGATATTAACAAACACTTCATTTTATTGCTTATTAATATTGTTTCAACAATTGTATGCACCTGTATTACCACTAACCGCTTAGTTAAAATAAACGTTTACGAGATCAATAGTATTCAATTCGATTAAAATAAACATTAAAACAAAGTGTATACCATATTTGCCATACAATTACATTAATAAATTAACGGCAGCTTGAACTAAAACAGACATGGATTCACAAGAGGCAGATCTCGATATTTTAGATTCAAACCTCTTTATTCTGTTCTCTGAAATTTTCCAAAGATCGCTTCCCGGCATTTTGGCTAACTTGTAAGAGCTAAGCGTAGCTTCAAACCTCACAGAATCAATACGTATGAGAATTTAGCTAGATAAGTCTGAAAGTTTGCTAGACCTTATTGGGTATACTTGGCATACAAGCACGATGTAACTTTGGCTCGTCATTCTATTTAAGCTGGATCACGTGTAAGAATAAATCTAATGCCCTCGGCTGGCCTATTCAAACTCAAACAAGATAGCTCGCTCGCCAGGTCGGACGTTAAGCATAACGAATATCTTGTAATTTCTCAGGCGCGCTGCGCATTGATGTCCATATATGAAGCAAATCTCCTTACATTTTGCACGTTGCGCTCTTTACCATAAACAAACGAAACGGGTTTACGTTAAGGCGGTGCCGCATCTCAACGAACGAGCGAAAGAACTATCGGCTCGAAACATTCACCACGAATAAATGTTATGGCTTTTTTGAAGAGCTATTGACGAAACGAAATCTCAACCACCGTTGTTAATCTAATGTTTGAGAAAACTATCTCGCCGGAAATAGTTGTGCAGGTGATATTCAAAGTCGTTTGACCATTTTGTACATACATATATCGAGAATTATAAAACCAGACGTTGAATTATGCGTCGGCTCTTTTTGTGCCATTACTGGCCGATAATCATTTGTTTTTATTCAATATTAAATGCGACAATTACATTGATGAGATAGCGATCGTCGAAATCGGCTCAACGCGGCGCCACCTTAAGTCGCTACCAGCCACTCCATTGAATCCTTTGAGGTTTAATTTCGTGACACATTTGATTGATCGCTAATGTTGCGTCTATTTTTTTTGCCGCTCGAGAATGGAAGACGCTAGGGTACGTCGACCCCTGAACAATGAGCGATTTGTGCTATCTTTTTGTGATATAATTGATTTAATATCCACGATGTACCCGTTCCTCTGTAAGTACTTAAGCCTATTTGAGCGGGAGCGTATATACAGTTATTGATGTTGCGAGAATTTTTAATACAGTGACTTTTATATCCCCCAAGGTAATGGAATACGGTCAGTTTCAAACATGGTCTAATGCATGCGGCTTTTGCTGGTTCGTAACAACAATAAAAAGATTATTATTGTTATTATTATTATCGAGTAGAATTCACTTCAAAGCCACAATCTGATTTAACTTTGACAGCTATTGTAAGTGCCCTTACATTTGCGACGTAAAAGATCTAACGGAGGCTTTGTTATAACGACATGATATTAAACATTCTCGATGCGGATAAACGACAAGGATTTATGGTGTATGGAACCGGAATATTGCAGGTCGGCAGCTCGATGGATGGCGTGGTATAAAATACCCCCCGAGTAACGGGCGTCGCGTCGTAAAGATGCGACTGATAGCCCACTAGTGGGTGCTTCACGACGATCCCACGGCGACACTGTTGATGTGATTTTTCATCTAAAGCATAGCATCTCAAATTTATATCGTGTACTGGCCAGTTTGAAAATATATTTTTTTTTACCTAAAAAGCTTTACAGCCGTAACTTGGTATGTACGTGTATCTATTGTATATAAGAAGAATACAGAATAGAAGTTTTTGCAAAGATTGATTAGGAATTTATTCGACAATCGTACCTCACACACACACACGCACACGCTTACAAATGCACATACATACCCACACAGACAAGTATGTATAAAAATTGTGGTTTTATTTGCCGAGGCAAAAAAATCAGAAACAGTCTACCGGAAATGATCTGTGGGCAAATATTTTTTTGTTGGCACAACGCAAACGTTTCTATCGACGAAACACAGAGAAGGCTTTATTCGATAAGGCTTTGTATAAACAGGGGTTCGTTGTGTGAAGGAAAATGCATTTTATTTCCATGCTTACATACATATGGACGATAACTACTGAAAGAGCATGCTTTTTACGTACCTAGGATTATTATAATTTTCTATAAGTCAATTTACGTATGTATGTTTTTTGAACAATATCAATACAACCTTTGATACATATGAGAGTAAGAATAACATTTGTGTGTTTGCAAAATTAAGACAAAATTTCAATTAAAACTCTAAGCGACCCAAATTATAAGAACGACGAACTTGATCGTGTAAGTGAAAATAATTTGTCATTTATTTTAATTTTTAATAAAAAAAATTATTTGTTAATCCACACAGCATGTTAATCCTAAGTTAATATAATTATAAGATTGTAGACTTCATTTCACTGTCCTAATATTACATATTATGAACGACTGTCTAACCTTACATATACAAGTGCCTGACCTTACATATACAAGTGCCTGACCTTACATATACAAGTGCCTGACCATATATATAATTAAAATGATAATTTGTTAAAGAAAGATTTATGACGAATTAAAAGGCTATCCAAAATGTAAATGTTATTTTAGGCTGTTAAGGGTGCAAAAAGTGAAATATGGACAGACGAGAATGTTCCGCTATTGACGTATACGACCAGCCGGTATTTTGGTTGCTTATTTTACAGCCAATGTCACCCACACCTTCAAAAAAGCACCTGGAGCAGTGAATATAACTATTAAAGACAGTGCCAAGAGTTTTTTCACCATCGCTTTTAAGATAAATTGGTTTATTTTTGTTGGTATACTGCACCTGCCATTGTGCAGACACACGTATGTATGTATGTAAATAAATAAATAAATACATACGTGGTAAGATCTATTTCAAAGTACCTCGAAGTACTTACAAACTTCTTTCGTCTCTTACACTTCCATCAGTATTATATATATCTTCTTCTAGAGGCACTCTTGATTTGACCTCTTCCTCATAGTACATATCATTCTCCAATTTAAGTTCAGTACCTTATCTGTATGAGAAGTACCAATACTGATGGCTGTTTTAATTCTGGATGTTAATACGAACAGATTCGAATTCGTTTTGAGCGAGATAAAAAGATGTAGTTATTTAATTTTAGACTGAAACGCTCCGCTAATTAAGAAAATATAATTAGATATTACAGAATCAAGTCTCAAGAGCAATATTAAAATTCGAGAAGTAGTTCTTCACTAATTAAATTAAGATATTTCGTTACATCACGTCGATGTGGCAATTTTCATTTCAAATAAATGTACACTACGCGTAGTAAACATATTGGGATAAAAGGTATTGTCCAAACTCTTTACTGTACAGTAAATACACTTCAAAATCGGCCTTGAAGAGAATGAACAAGTTTTATTCTTATGTTAGCGGCACGGCAATGAGCGCGTACGTTGTGATCACCGTACCCTTCGATGTGATTTATTTCAAGAGTTGATCCAAAGCGAACGTCCAGAGTCAACTTACATTTAAAGAGCATCCTTCCGCCGGCGAGGTGATGCGGCGCGTCGTGCTCGCCACACGTCGGCTATTCTGGTGCAACTAAAAATACAGGCATCCAACATGGCGGCGACGCCCATGCAGTTTTTATGCATCTCGCTAAATATTTAAGATGCGAGTGTCCACTGTCGAAAGTCCTCCTTTCGCCGTCGCTAGGGCTGTTCGTCGATCACAAATACCTTACCACCGACTTTTCTAACTGATCGCATTATATTGCACAGAAGTAAAATTGTCATCATCGTTAACGGAGATCAGAATTAATGATAAAATTATTGCAATAAAAAGTTTTAATGATCCAGCTAATAATCTCTGTCCGGTATTGCTCTACAGGCGAAGCTAACGAATTGGATTATAAAGCTTTTCACTTGAATCCAACGTGTATTTAGCGTCCGATTCGTATGGTTTGTATTGGAAATGGAATAGATCTTGCACAGGTAGCGAGGTAGCCCTAGTCGTAGGGCGAGAGTCGAGGGGCACGCCGCATTCCACCACGTCTGGATCGGATTATCTCTGGCTCCGAGTAATTCTCCTCGCGAATTGATTAAGCGGAACTTTGATTCCGTAGATACATTTTTCTTTATCGGCACCGGCGTGCTAGATACTTTTTCGTTTGATTACATTCAATTCGAGAGAGACAGAGCCGTAGAATAAATTGCACAAATGCTACAAAATTGACAATGTTCAATTTCTTTTCTCTCGTTCATTCGCTGAGCTGTCGTCGGCAGTGTCTCTGCGCGGTTTCGATACGATATTAATCTGTACATTTGGTAGAACAACCGAACGAAAACAAAAGGCTATCTCTGTTACATCGAACATGTATCCATTGCCAATGATAATCGTAACGCCACTTGCATTTTTACATTTTCGAAACCAAAGCCTCTTCGGGCGATTCGTAACGATTAGAACAGACAGTAACGATAGATACTTCTATCGAAGGTCACGCGGTTGCAATAGAAACGAAATAGAATCGTTCATTGCCCGAATAACGTACGTTAAATTGGAAAATGGCAATTGAAAAATTTGCAATGCCGTTAGTGTTTCAGTGTGTGTGTGTGTGTGTGTGGCCTAGAAATCTGGTATTCGGTCTGGCGTTATTTATGTATTCGATTGCGGGCCTGAGGCTGAGATTTGCAGGGGGATCGTGATCGCGAGTTTAATTAATTTGACCGTCGGAATTTCACGTTGCTACACAGAAATTTAGCGCACATTCTTTTATTTCTGCAACCGGATCCTCTTCTGTTACCGGAGTATAATATGTTGGCAACGACAACGGAACATAAATAGGTACTAGAGTTTGTTGTTCCACTGCATGTTGTTTTCTTGTTCTACTGCTGTGGTCACGTTTCCACTTTCGCAGTGTGAACGTTTAAGGCTACAGTTTACCACGATGACCAAGTTGCTATTGGCAGCCAATGATTTGTTATGCAAGTGTTATTTCGTTTTTAAATCACGTTACTGTAAAACGTCTGAGGTTTCAAGGTTTGAGCTCAGAACTGCACAGTAAAATCAGTGGCTTCCTGCAATAGAATATTCAATTTGAAGTGCGGTGTTAATACGGCGTGGTATGTATGAAATTCCTGTTGGAATTGCAAACACAACACATTCCTCGCTTTGAATAATATTGACCGTTTCAAGTTATCCTCGCGGGCGTAAAGTAAACCGAATAATGCTCGCGTGAGATCCCGTTGTCCATTCTCCATTCTGTCGGCATCACTGCCACCTTACCGTAATAGAGGCGCATTCCACTTTAGCAGGGAATTCTGCGCGTACGCACGCCATTCGTCCCGCCGTTGCCGACTGTAAAGGTCGTCGCTCACCTAACAATCTGGCTGCCCAGCAGCACGAGTGAGGCGACGCAAAAGGCAAAGGCCTCGCGGTTGATAAGTGAGTGCATTTACGGCTGGAAGTCTATGTAGGGAATCGTGGCGGTGAATCGAACCAATATATTGGTTCGATAAGTGAGCGACGACCTTAACAGTTGACGGCGAGGCCGCAATGCGCTCAAAGGGACATAAATACAATACAATAGTGCAATCGCACGCATCCACATTACATCCACTGAAAAAAACAACGTCTTTTACTCTCAATAAAGCGCGTACAACGTTTATTGTATAAACACCCCTTTTTTACGTTGCCGAACGATCATTCCGACCTTTATGTTGATCCGGCGACTTATTACATGCTATTTATGTGATGCATTCCAGATGCGCAGTGTATCCAGTTAGTGGAGAAATTTACAACGGCATTATGGTATTAGCAAGTCGGTTGGCAACACACGAACTGCGCATCCGTCGACGCGGCCGGCGGCTTGTATTGCATCGTATTGTATTGTATTGTATTATATTGTACTGTATTGTATTGTAATGCCCACTAACTACACTCGCGCCCATATCTATTCACCGATTTTGCGTAATATTTATACAACGGATTGCATCTGGCGTGTCCAAATATTGCTACTTTTTCTCCTCTCGAACGACGAGTCCGTTGTTTCGTGCGCGCGGTGACCTAAAATATTTCGCAAGTCTCTTAGGCAAAAGTTTGCAAACGTTATCGATGAGCCATTGCGAGCTTGTTATAGCTGTGAATTTTTTGGATGCCCCGCTTGAAGATCGCAGTGTCGCTGTAATATATTATGAAAGGCATTATAATGGTTCTTGGACTTCAATACGAAGATGACGAAAATGACCGAACCGGGTAACGTTATTCTTCTATTACCTATTAATATTATTTAAATAAGTACTGATTAATCTATACATGTCAATAAAATCAAAGCGTCTGGCTGTAATTTTGAAAGCACTGTGCTATCTCAAGCGCTTAGTTATTTACACGATAGCGAACCGCAAACTTTTTAAAATGTTTGTATATCTGTCTCTCTGTTGTCCGGGATAATCTCTGGAACGGCTGAACCGATTTCAATGCGCCGTGGCTGAAAGATAGATGAGGTTATGGGGCAACATGTAGGCTTTTCGCCATGTAAAACCATGCGGCGCATTAGTTAGTTTTAAATATATGCTCAATCTTAAAGATCACTCAATTCGTACTCATATTATCTTTGTAACAATTACGCTCACTTATATAACTTTACATTCATCGTTCACCATAAATGTCTTACAGTTGTATAACATTACCTGTACCTACTAATTTTGCTTTCGTTTCGTTTGTTTAGTTCACGTTACAATTGAATTACAAAGTCATGGTATTTAATAAAAACCTTTCACTAGCGGTCGAAATCAAACAAACTTAACTTTGACCGCTCACATTTCGCACATAATGGAGTCGATGTTCGTTTTTGAATCGTCATAAATTGAAAATGAAAATTAAATTTGTTATGCTAAATACTTTCAAGAACGAAATATTGTGATGACATTTTTTTCGGGTACATTGAAATATTTATCAATGGTAAGTTACTGTACTTATAATGTTGCCAACAAAATTTCATTGGTCTCAGCTCTTTGTATTTATTACTTTTTTATCTTAGCGTAATATCACTCGCTTTCACGGCAAATGATAACATTGTGAGGAATCTGCACACCAGAGTTTTGTTTCATATTATACACGCCCACATTTCACCAGTTACGTTTAAGTCCCACAATGGAATAGGTGGTGAGCCTATTGCCATGCACCGGGCA
>DWDX01002768.1:0-14453 GCA_018245675.1 Agara michaeli
GTCAGCTCCGACACAGGACGGGTGATTACTCTTTACGAACGATAATTATGATATATATCGAATAGAAAACGAGGGTAAATGAACGCATCTTCTAAAATGATAATCCATTGGTCACAAACAAAAAACAATATCTATACCATACCCAGTCGTTCCAAGTTAAATCTAAATTCAATCTAAAATTAAGCGGGAAACGATGCCATAGAGTAGTCAGTTGCCATAAGCGGCCGACGTCACATCCGTTACATGTTACACTTGATTTTAGTCCTGGTAACATTTCCGTATCGGGCCTTATAACTCAAATCGTTTCTTAAGGAGTAAACTCCAAAACTTGTTTTGTTCTATCACAGAGCAACAGACGCTGACGTGGGTTCGAACGCGGCGATTCGCTACGCCATCATCGGCGGCAACACGCAGATGCAGTTCTCCATAGACAGCCTGAGCGGGGACGTGTCGCTGGTGAAGTCCCTCGACTACGAACAAGTCCGGAGCTACCGACTCGTTATAAGGGCTCAAGGTTCGTGGACACTGACAGTATAAAGGTGACAAAAGCATAGTTGGTGTTGTATAACTTTTTATCCGTGCTAAATTATTGGCTATATTATCGAAACAAAAAAGTAAGAACAAAATTTAATATGCGTGTTTCTGTAAAATCTCCAGTGTACAAAATTGTTACATGATTAAGTAAAAATAAAAAACACAAGCCTTGAAGGTCTTGTCCAAGCCCGGTTTTGACCCATCATTAAATTTAAAAAAAAAATAAAAAAAAAATACAATAAAATTTATTTTTATAAACATTAGCAATGAAAACTTCTAGTTTGTAACAAAAATAGGTACATTACAAAAGTGCCGACTCCTTTTCAAATCGTTTGCTATCTGCAAACTCCTCGACACTAAACGTGTAATCCTCAGCCTTAAAAAAATCTTAATTTTTATAAATGTTGTGTCTCAATTTCAAGATGGCGGCAGTCCTTCCCGCTCAAACACAACTCAGTTGCTGGTGAACGTGAAGGATGTAAATGATAACTCGCCCCGTTTTTACACGTCATTATTTCAAGAGAGTGTGAGCGAGAGCGTACCCGTTGGATACAGCATCGTCAGAGTAAGTGCACGCTGATGTATTGAAATGTCATTCGATATTTCACGTTTGAACAATTTTCAACTTGCTATCAACAGATCCTAAGTTACTTTGTAATTTGTAAGTGTAACTTTGAAAACAATGCGAAAGTATCTGAAATAATTATAATTTGTTTCTGTGATTTGCAAGTCAGATGAGCCTTGGGCGTGATATCAATTATAAAATACATTTATCTCGTGATGTAGTTAATTTAAATTTAATTATATTTTAGTGCAATAGCCAACGGTAACGTGCCTTTAATTTGAATTAAATTGTCAATCGTAAATAGCGCCATCTAGTATGTAACAGTGAAAAGTTATTTCTATATATGCTGTTTCACATTTTCTTAACAATTTATTGTTGATAACATGTGATTTTAACGTGAAGGTGCAAGCGTACGACGCGGACGAAGGCGTGAACGCTGAACTCACGTACAGTCTATCTGACAAGGACTACGGCGGGAACAACGATTTGCCTATTGCGATAGATCCTCGTTCGGGATGGGTATATACCTCCGCTCCTTTGGATAGAGAAGTGCAGTCCAAGTATCAGTTGCAGGTAGGTCAATTTACATTACTGTTTTTTTCTTGGTTTTTTAGTGTAATAGGATTGCGTTTGATTGCGAACTCACCTGATGCTAAGTGAGTTGTAGTATTATTATCAATTTATTTATCTCTCTCTCTCTCCCTCTAGCTCTGAATGATTTGTAGCAGTTAAAAGCGTACGAACCAGTTTCACAGCATTCTTTCTTTGTTTCTGTTACCATCTTCATCATGATCATTCATTAATATTCTATTCTTCTGTCGAAGATTTCCTAGAAAGGTTCCCCGAAGATTGACAATAAGAAATTATAAAGCCATACCTTACCACGCTGGTCGAATATACGTTAGCAATCAGCACACTCCTTGAAGAACAATATTAAATAAATTTTGTTATCATTCAGCATTTTTTTTCCTTTTTAAAGTAGCAAAGCGGACATTACACCGCGTGCAACCGATTGAGTATTTCTATGTACTTTCCAAATATATTGAGTACCTACGTAGAAGTGTCTGTGACGTCGCAGGTGACGGCAACGGACGGCGGCTCGCCGGCGAAGTCGGCCAGCGCCGCCGTGGTGGTGGTGGTGCAGGACGTGAACGACAACGACCCGGTGTTCACGCCGCCGCAGTACGAGGTGGAGCTGGCGGAGGACGAGCCGCCCGGCACGCCCGTCGTCACCGTCACCGCCAGCGACGCCGACGAGGACAACCGGTCAGCGACATTTCATTGACTACCCGCATTTCTTAATCGCCGGACGTGCAATGATACATAACAACAACATACCGTCACGCCGGGTCTCTAACGGGGTAGGCAGAAAGCACCGAGCGCCAAATATCTCTGTCCTTGCAAACCTGACGCGCTTCGTCTATATTTAATTCATACAATGAAACATGTTACTGTCTTATACGTTACAAATGTTACCGAATATCATTTACCAGCTTTTGCCCGAGACTTCGTCCCGCCCCGGCCCCCGCAATTCCCTTCGGAGGTACAATGTCGTAAAATGTGTGTTTAGTTCTACTCGACGTATCGCTACATATATTATTATACACATGTTATTATACATATAAACCTTCCTCTTCAATCACTCTATCCATTAAAGAAAACCGCATCAAAATCCCTTGCGTAGTTTTAAAGATCTAAGCGTACATAGGGACATAGGGACAGACAGCGGAAAGCGACTTTGTTTTATACTATGTAGTGATGTTAATGAAATTGAAGTCATAAATTATTCATAATGATATTTTGATAACACTTAACGAGACACAACGCTCACTAGAATAATATATGAATGCACCACACAGCGACATCTATTGTCAAATCTCAATATTATTATTTAACGGGACCTTACAATTGATAATACAAAAATACTGTTTGTTTCTGTTTTACTCGGCGTTTAAGGAACATCAGATAATTAACGTAACATCACGCCTGTAATCCCCTTAAGGGGTAAGCAGAGGAGTGTAGTACACCCGCACATTTCACCAGTTACGTTCAAGTCCCACAATGGAGTAGGCGGTGAGCCTATTGCCGTGCACCGGGCACACATACAGACTCCGAGTCGCTGCTAGAAATTCTAGATTAGAAAAATCCAACAGTACCCAAACCAGGATTTGAACCCGGGACCTCCCGATCGGCAGTCGCGCTGGCGACCGCCCGACCAACGGGGCAGTCGGTGGATACAACAAACGACTTTGACGCGTCGTGTCATTCTCCACTGTTATCGACATCGCAGGCTCCATTACGAGATCACGGGCGGCAACACGCGCGGCCGCTTCTCGATCACGTCGCAGAACGGGCGCGGGCTCGTGACCGTCGCGCAGCCGCTGGACTACAAGCAGGAGCGGCGCTACGTGCTGACCGTGGCCGCCACCGACTCGGGCGGCCGCGCCGACACCGCCATGGTGCACGTCAACATCACCGACGCGAACAACTACGCGCCCGTGTTCGAAAACGCACCTTATACCGCCTCGGTGAGTCCGCTGTTCGAATGACCGTGTTACTTGTAAATTTAAACTTGTGACTTGTGATTATATACTTTCGAGACGACTTGTGATTATATGCTTTCGAGACGATCGAATTAATAATGAAATTATTTACTTTCAAGCTCTTGTTATATATACTTTATAAACAGTCAGTTATATCGTTATTATAGTATAATATTATTATTGACAGCAATGATAGCCTTGTGGTTTGAATTCAGCCTCGCACACCGGCGGGTCTGGGTTCGATCCTGGCACGCACCTCTGATTTATTACGTGCATTCTATAAGTAAAAATTTAAATATCACTAGCTATAACGGTGAAAGAAAATATCATGAGGAAATCTGCACAGCTTAGAGATGTTATAAATTATATAATATATTCTGAGGTGTGTGAAGTGTACCAATCCGCACTTGGCCAGCGTGGTAGTCTATGGCTTAAATCCCTTTCACCATGATAGGAAACCCGGTCCAGTAGTGGACCAACTAAAGGGTCGTAAAAAAAATTATTATTGAATGTCGCGGTCAGGTGTTCGAGGACGCGCCCGTGGGCACGACGGTGCTGGTGGTGTCGGCGACGGACAGCGACGTGGGCGTGAACGCGCAGATCACGTACGCGCTGAGCTCGGAGATCTCCAACGAGGCGGTCGCGCACCACGACCACGAGTTCCTCATCAACCCGCACACCGGCGCCATCACCACCAACAAACCGCTGGACAGAGAAACTATGAGCGGTAATGCACCGTTTCGTTAAGTCTCACTAGATCTATCGAATGTAACATTTACAAGACGCTAGTCGTTCGAATTAAATATCTAAACTAAGCCAAAAATGCTGGATACTCCGGCCCTCTCTCTTGCAGGAGTGACCAGTGCTCAGCGGTGCAGTATAATAAGTGATGCAGCCATAATACATTGTTAACTAGATGTGCCCGCGACTTCGT
This sequence comes from Agara michaeli, assembly GCA_018245675.1. Taxonomy (NCBI): domain Eukaryota; kingdom Metazoa; phylum Arthropoda; class Insecta; order Lepidoptera; family Hesperiidae; genus Agara; species Agara michaeli. The sequence goes on from DWDX01002768.1 coordinate 4,577, forward strand.
CCACGTTTGAATTTAAATTAAAATAAAAGTTACCTATTTTACTCCTTATTACATCGGCTATCTGCCAGTGAAAGTACCATCAAAATCGGTCCAGCCGTTCCAGAGATTAGTCGGAACAAACAGACAGAAGAAAATTATAAAAATGTCAGTTTGGTATACATTTAGTACAAAACGATTATGTTTATGTTAGGTATAGCAATAGTAAATCTTTAATGTATTTTTAATTTCATTTCCTGAATTTGTAAGCCGTAAAAGGCAAAATGTGGCTTGGACTAATAATCTTGTAACATCTTTATATGTATGTATCCATATTTGTACAAATAAACGTCTTCGTCTTTGTCTTTGTCTATACATACATATACATTTAGTACAAAGCGGTTATGTTAATATTACAAACAGAGTCTCCGGTTGTATTTATTTGTATAGAGTATAGATTGGACACAATTTTCCAGGTTATCTCCTGACAGTGACGGCGCGCGACGGCGGCGTGCCGTCGCTGTCGGACACCACGGACGTGGAGATCTCGGTGGTGGACGTGAACGACAACGAGCCGGTCTTCAAGCAGCAGCTTTACACCGCCACCATCATGGAGGACGCTCTCGTCGGTGAGTTCACGGGTCGCCGTACCTTATTTGACTTTCGTTTTTATCCTCCTCACCCCCGCAGTGAGCGGAACTGAAACAACTGCAAATGTACAGTATATGTTATATAGTCAGATAAATCGTCAGATCATTTGGGTTTCCAACTTGGTCGTTAGATTCATATGCAGGAAAAAATTGTTTTTAGCAATTGTACATCTTTTAATTAAAATAGCTTGGGTCATTTCCGCTATGAATATATAGTTCAAGGTTCGGTTCCACTTTTAATATCACTTCATTAACTTTACTTAAAGATTCATTAAACATATTTGGTCACTATTATTTTAAAAGTTATAGGGTTGTTAACAAAACATTTCGTCCGGCCAGGCACGTCGGTGACGCAGGTGAGCGCGACGGACGCGGACGTGGGGCTGAACGGGCGCGTGCACTACGAGCTCGAGCCCAAGGATCGCGAGGAGGGCTCGTTCGTGGTGGACCCCGCGTCGGGCGTCATCCGGACCAACAAAGCGCTGGACAGGGAGTCCGTTGCGATGTACGACTTGAGGGCGCTCGCGATCGACGGCGGCACCCCGCCGCAGAGCTCTACTGTAAGTTCAACTTAACTCTAAAAAACTATAAACTTACTATTAGTTTAAATCGTAGTTGCTGCTAATCTATGATCTAGTAATAAAGACATAAATCGTTTTTAGTCTAGTCCTATTCCGCGCAGCTTCAAAGCCTATTTGTTTGATGTCAGGCGTAAATACCATTGTTTTTAAGGTTGATATTTGAGTTGTTAATACTGTTAACAGTATTGTTGTAACCGCACCCAGTGTGTTGAATGTCTCTTTGCAACTTTAACAATATTAGAAACGTCGGGGCACTTATGTGTGTTGTTCTAACGGAATTAATTACTCATTTCAGGTAATCGTCCATATAAAAGTGGAAGATATAAACGATTCGCCGCCGGTTTTCGAAAGCGATTGCCTTAAGTTTTATATACCAGAGAACAGCCCCATTGGCACCACTGTTGGGGCGATATACGCTCACGATCCAGACGAAGGTCCCAACTCTGTAGTACATTATTCTATTAAAGGTATGTATTCTATTTTTTAATGATATTTAGAAAATAATAATTCACAATTATGATAATTATGTTTCTCTTTTGTAGCGTTTTATTGTGCGAAAGTATTCAATGTAAAAATTGACTCTGCGAATCCGGTTCGAAGGACCATATAATTTTTAAATCACTCTATCCGCCTAAAGAAACGTCATTCGTGTTATCATTAGAATTTTCAATGTCTCTTCTAGGCGGTGAGGATTCCAACAGCTTCTCTTTGGAAACCCGACAAGGATCAGATAAGGCAGAATTGGTGACCATGGTGGACTTGGACTATGAGAGTCCGAGGAAGAAGTACGAGTTGGTCATCAGGGCAGCCAGTCCGCCGCTGTGGAACGACGTGAGAGTGGAAATCTTGGTGACGGACGTAAACGACAACGCGCCGATGATGAAGGATTTTCAAATCATATTCAACAACTATAAGGATTGTTTTCCCGTGGGGCCGTTCGGTCGGGTGCCGGCATATGATGCGGACGTTAAAGATAAGGTAAAGTAAAAAATCCGACTTTTATTAAAACTTTGTTTTCCTTCCAAGTTTATTGTCATAAAGATATTATGTAATCACTGTTTTGTAAAGTTATCTCAATAACACTTGTTCTTCTTCCCAGCTTCAATATCGTATTCTTTCGGGTAATAATGCGAACTTGGTACTTTTAAATGACACGACGGGAGCAATGACCTTGTCGCCTCAACTGAACACCAACGTACCGAAGCTGGCCACCATGGAACTTTCCGTTTCTGGTAAGTGCTAGAGATTTGCTGATTTGTGTAATTGTAATAATAACCTACATTACCATTCCTACATTACCTTTCCTACTTTACATTTCTTACCTTACCTTACCTACCTTACCTATCTTACCTAACTTTTTCTACTAATACTATATCGTACGCTACGAATAGTGTTACCTAACTATGTATATAACAGTCTGGTTTTTTTATTCCGTTTGATGCTCCTTACAAAATTTGTACCAAGAGATTTTAATACCCATATTATTATATGTCATATATCATTCCACCTCCTTATTGGAATCCTGTGTTTGTTACGTTATCGTCAATAGAAAATGTTTCTTTATATTACATGTATACAAAAAATCATCTTTACATACCAGATGGCGTAAACGAAGTGAAGGCTGTAATGCAACTGCTAGTACGTCTGATAACTGAGGAGATGCTGTTCAACTCGATAACGGTCAGACTGAACGATATGACCGCGGAGCAGTTCCTCTCGCCGCTGCTGGGGTTCTTCATCGACGGCCTGGCCGCCATCATACCTTGCCCTAAGGAAAATATCTATATATTTAGCATACAGGTAAACGTCTGATCAATATTTGATGTTATGCTTTCGCTTTCGTTCGATAATTTTTTATTTCGCTGTGAGAAGAGACCTGTGGACCAACAACAGGGTTAAATTTAGGCTAAATTAATTTTTTTTAAACTGTGTTTGAAGGCTTATGGCGTGATATGTCTTTTTTTTAATTTAAAAAAATTATAGTGTCTCACATAGTTCCAATTTCAGTTATTTGAACGATGTTTTGGGTAAAATTGAGTTTTAACTGGTTTCTCAGGATGACACCGACGTGTCCGGCAACATTCTAAACGTGTCATTCTCCGCGCGTCGGCCGGAAGCGGAAGTCGGCATCAGCGGAGATACATCCCAATACTATTCGCCAACGCACTTGCGGGAAAGGGTGTACCTCCACAGGGCTACGTTAGCGAGGCTGGCTACAGTACAGGTAATGTAAAAAGCACGGCATTGTTTATTTTCTCGTACAGTGCGTAATATTCGAAACCTAAAAAAAAATATCTCAATTATACACCAACAATTTAACTGTTTTCAGGATATTAATCTACCTAACAATGCCCATAGTTAAGCTTCACTAAGTTGCTTCATTTGTCATTGGCGGAACAGTGTTTTAATGTCGTGGTTTGAATTGAAAGGTGTTGCCGTTCGACGACAACGTGTGCGTGCACGAGCCGTGCCTGAACTACGAGGAGTGCCTCACGGTGCTGAAATTCGGCAACGCGTCCGGCTTCGTCACCAGCGACACCGTGCTGTTCCGCCCCATCTACCCCGTCACCACCTTCACGTGCCAGTGTCCACATGGCTTTACGGGTACATTGGGTTCCAGACAGTTATAAATATATGTTTAGAATTGATTCTTAATTAATATTCAATTGAATAATCTGTCTTGCACAATTTATACGTTATATACAGGGAGCGGCGGGCAATGGAAATAAAAGCTAATGCAAACTAAATCTAACTTTATTACGATTTTATTAACGATGAAAATTAGTTGTGACAATAAAGTTGTTACTTAGAATTCGTGTGTAATGATATGTGTGTTGGTCAGGGTCGCAGGAGCACTACATGTGCGACACGGAGGTGGACCTGTGCTACTCGTCGCCGTGCGCGCACGGCGGCTCGTGCGTGCGGCGCGAGGGCGGCTACACGTGCGTGTGCGCGCCCAACTACACCGGTACGGCCGCGCCCTCTGGCTCCTCCGTCTCACTCATACACTCATTACTAACGTCATCTTGCCTTTCACTTATTTCCTTACATCTTTGTTTATCTCTATTGGACTACAATATTGTCCTAACTCATATTGGCAGATTTTTGTCTGTATAGAAATTAGATGCTGCATATAATGTACTTGCTCATAGAGAAAGTAATGATACATATTTAATATGCCTAACTCGTTATATCGTGTTTGTTTATAGTTCTCGATGGAATTCTTTGATAACGCTGGCCGTCGTTTGCAGGTGTGAATTGTGAAACGGTTCTCACGAAGGCTACCTGCGACTTCAACGGCGACGGCTCCATATGTCGAAGCGGTTCTCAGTGCGTGGCGCGCAAGGAGGGCGGCATACTGTGTCAGGGCTGTACCATAGACGAGGCTTACACCACGGCCATGTGCGAGTTGAAGGCCAGGAGCTTCCCGGCCTCCTCTTTCCTGACGTTCCCCGGATTGAGGAGACGGAATCGCTTTCACTTGAAACTGAGGTGAGTGTAAACTGTTGAAGTGGTCAGGGAATATACATTTGTTTGTGAGTTATGAATTCTTTTTCTCTACCTCAAAACTGAACGTCCGCGTCGGTCAGGTTCGCGACGCAGAGTCCGTCGGGGCTGCTGGTGTACAACGGACGCTACAACGAGCGGCACGACTTCGTGGCGCTGGAGCTGGCGCGCGGCGCGCTTCGCTTCTCGTTCGCGCTCGGCGGCGCGCGCTCCGAGCTGGCGCTGGCGCAGCCCGTGGCCGACGGCGCCTGGCACACCGTGCACCTGCACTACTACAACAGGGTGAGCTGCCGCAATAACGAACGCTTTTTCCATTTGAGTTTCGGTAGATTCCAATTTAATATTTTAAATTCTTATATCGTAATTAATATCGTAATTTTAATATCTTAAATTTTATTAATAATTGCTATATACGTTGCTTACATTCTAGACTGCAGCTCGTTACCATAAGGCGAGTTTGTAGTCCAAAGCGAGTGTATTGTAAAATAAAATAATATATTACAATAAACGAACGGCTCAAAATTAGGAGTTGTTAGAAAAACTTAGCAATATAAAGGTATTTATTGGGGAACAGACCGCGACGATATGGCTGGACGAGTGCGACCGCGCGCTGGCGCTGGCGGGCGCGGCGGCGCTGGGCGCGCGCTACGCCTGCGCCAACAGCACGCGCAAGGAGCTGCCGGCGCGCTGCCAGCTGCCCACCGAGACCTGCCACAGGTGACCGCTACACACTATCGTTACCAATGAACTGGCCAGTTGGCCTACGAATTAATAAAGCTGATTGTTGACTCTGCAGTAAATATAATATAACTAGCAACGATAATTAAATTGTGATCTCTCTTTAGGTTTCTGGACTTGACGGGCCCTTTACAAGTCGGCGGTCTCCCCAACATCCCCAGCAGTTTTCAAGTGAAAAACAAGGATTTCGTCGGTTGCATTTCCGATTTATACATCGATCACAAATTCATCGACCTGAACAGGTATGTCGTAAACCTTAAGTTATTTTCTTTTTGTTATGTATTTTGTTTCTATATTAAGAAAAATAAAGAAAAGGTTTTACTTGAAATTGTCATCCGGTGAAAAGAGAATTCATAGGTGATTTGCGTATACCTTAGATTTATAACTTTACATTGAAACCGTTTTACGTCGCTCTGCCCGTCGCGGGTTGTTCTATAACTGGGGATGGGGATGGGGATGGGGATGGGGATGACGATGGGGATGGGGGAAAACAAGGTTGTTAGGGACTACATAGATGGTGGGAGCTCACATTGCGTCGGTTGCAGCTTCGTGTCGGACAACGGCACGGTGGCGGGCTGCCCCGAGAAGCGCTCGCAGTGCGGCAGCGCGCCGTGCCAGCGGGGCGCGCGCTGCGCCGACCGCTGGGACAGCTTCCGCTGCGCCTGCCCCGAGGACTACACCGGCAAGGACTGTTCCGAACGTTAGTTGACGCCGCGTTATGTCTATTATATACTGCGTATTATATAGACTGATCAACTGTTCACTTACCGTGACACTGGCATTTATTTAAAAATAATTTTCAATGACTATCATTGTAGCACTTTAACAAAGTACGAGTAACTTGAAGGCGTGTGTTTTTTTAGATTCCGTGTTACCGTTATACGTAACATTCTGTTCTTCAATCTTTCTATTTTGGGCAATGCAGCTGGACGCTAAATTTTATTTCGAGCATTTCGCACGAAAGGCGAGGCTTTCGGTCGAATAAGTTTGTTTTATGCATTAAAATATTGAAATACTCGAATGGACACGTGTCTGTGCAGCGACGTCGCCGCCCTGGCGGTTCAGCGGCGACGGCTCGCTGTCGTTCAACCCGCTGCTGCGGCCCATCCAGCTGCCGTGGCTCAACGCGCTGTCGCTGCGCACGCGCCAGCCGCACGCCTTCCTCATGCAGGTGCAAGTGGGCCAGAACAGCACCGTGCTCATCACCGTACGTACCGCCCTCTCCTTACGAGCCCTCGCCCGTACGCGCGCACTCTACGTCGTCCTAACGATACACTCGACATAGCGTAATAAATATAGATAATAATTTTCGAATTTATTAAGCGTGCAAGAAAGAGATCCTGTCGTAAGAATTAGTTTTAAAATATTTAAAAATAATTAATAATTATTAATTAAATTAATAATTATTAAAAAATAATTAATTAATTTATAATTAATGAATAATAATAAAAAATAATTAATTAATAATTGTATTAAAAGTTTTAAAATATGTACAGGCCTTCAATCAAAATTTAACATAGAATGGCATTGTATTTGTTAATATCCAATACTTGTAAAATCTAATCGCTGCCAATATATTTCGTAAGACAAATAAGAACAGTAAAAGCCAATACTTTATTTTACACACTTTGCAGCTAAAAGACGGCCTCCTGCACTACTCGTACAACGGCGAGAGTATGTTCCTGCCGTCGCCGATATTATCCGACGGCGGCTGGCACCGCGTGGAGATCAAGTGGCTCGGCACCGACATATCCGTGAGCGTCGACTACGGGCTGCGCACGGCGCTGCTGCCCGTGCCGCTGCTGGCCAACAAGATACAAGGCCAGTACATCGGGAAGATCTTGATCGGCGGCCCGGACGGCGCGGCGGGGATGTTCGCCGCCGACGTCGGCTACTTCGAGGGGTGCATTCAGGTGACTTACGTTCATTCGCCCATTTTAATTCTCCTCCATTAGCGCGAGCACGAACTTCACCAGAGTTGCGAACGTAACGGTATCGAGAATACATGGTAATGAATACAAAATTCATAAATGGTCATCGTGGTACCATTATAATTTACTATAATGTATGTTAGCTGTAAGTTTTCCAAGGAAATAAAATAAAATAAATACGATGTCTTTACATTACGTATACATTAGTCGGCAGCGCGAAGTGCCCTCGGATCCGTCATACAAAAATCGAGCGTGACGTCACTTTTAATACAAAACGCGGAATTCACATTGACGTTTACATTGAGTCAGCCGCTAGAAAATCGGAAGTATGGTTCGTGCTCGCAAAATTAGTTCCTTTTACGCACGATAGGCGCGCTGTACATTTTTCATACAATTTTCTACCATTTACCGTACGAATACTTCGTCTCTAGAGGTTCGTGCTAGGGCTACATTTCGCCATAAGTGCATGCGAAATTAACCTGTGTAAAGCTGCATTTCTGTTTATTCTGTATGTTAATTATAATATTTTTTTTCTGACTTTTATGTACGTTATATAAAATAAACAGGACGTGCGCGTGGGCACGGCCCAGTCTCTACTCAACCGTCCGACCGTGCGGGAAAATGTAAGGGACGGCTGTCAGTCTCGGGCCGACTGCATGTTGTCTATTTGCCCGCCCTACGTAAGTATATGATGTTATTACTGGCCTTAGAGAGTACATCGTTTGGGAGTATATGGTGTTTCTATCCTGATATTCGAAATGATATTAATAACATAAAACTTATATACTCTACTTGCTTTTCAAATCACGATAAAATTATGTTACATATATATCCATGGAATAGATGAATCCGGTGGTAATCCGTACGCATAATTAAATATAAAAAATAACATTGTTCCATGTACTGCGAACTAGAATGAAATTTAGAATACTATCTACAAATATAAGTTTGTATTATAAGTTCAGTATTAAATGCCATAATATTTTTTATTCAGAGTAAATGCGTAGCTTCATGGGACCACACAGAGTGCGAATGCGAGCGAGGCCGCGTGGGGCCGCAGTGTACCGCCGTTTGTGACCTCAACCCGTGCGGGGAGCACGCCGCCTGCGTGCCCGAGGACTCCGACAAAGGGTACAGATGTCAGTGCGACGACGGATACTCTATGACCGGTCAGTACACGTGTTCTTCGTGTTACGAATGTCAGTAAGCAGCGGTCAATCTGCCATTATATCTGTCATTATGTCCGTCTTTATTGAATTTCTTGTTCAAAATTACATGCATATAGTATAAATCGTTAATATATATAACTTACATTTGTTACTGATGTGGAGGTTCGATGTGCAATGGCATAACTTAAAAATCAATTACGTTACTTTAATTTAATAACCGTAACGGTACTGAACGTGTGTGCGTGGGGCAGAGTCGGGGTGCGCGGCGGCGGCGGCGAGCACGTGCCCGCGCGGCTGGTGGGGCGCGGCGGCGTGCGGGCCCTGCGACTGCGGCGCGCCCGCTTCGGGCCGCCACCCGCACTGCCATCCGCGCACTGGCGAGTGCCACTGCAAGGTCTCCTGTTTCATTATTCTTATCATTATATCCTGTTTCATTATAACATGATCGTTTCGATAATGTTGGTTATTTTCAAATTATGTTAATGTCGATGTTTGTTGACGAGTTTGCATAGCGGCGTCGGCGTGATAAAAACAGTTTCAAAAATTTCGTTTTCAAATTTTTTCTCATTCGCAGTGCACTTATGAATAATCGCAAACGGACATTTCTAGATGTAACGATCATAAAAAGTAGGTGTTTAGTGGATTTGAATGCTGTGGTTGCGTTCGCAGGAGAACCACTACCAGCCGGCGGGGTCGAGCGCGTGCGTGCCGTGCGCGTGCTACGCGGCGGGCGCGCTGAACGGCTCCTGCGCGACGGGCGCGGGGCAGTGCGCGTGCCGGCCTGGCGTCGTGGGCCGCGCCTGCGACGCGTGCGCCAACGCCTACGCCGAGGTCACGCCCGCCGCCGGCTGCAAGGGTACACTATCTGCTCCATTATATTATATTCCTCCACCTTATCCTATTATACGTTAGTCTTGAATACAAGTACACATAATGGCGAGATGATTTCTAGAATGTAATAGACTTGTCCATAAAGTTCCTATTCTTCCTTACCGAAAACAATTCCAAGGAATACGTTTCATAAAACATATACATACATGTATCATTACTCTCGTTCTAATGGTGCTTAAATGTAGATTTAAACTTGTAAGGATATTCACTCAACATATTGCGTTATACACTTGTCTCCTTGATAATATGTATTTTAAAAAAATCATTAATAGTCAACCGATTTTAATAGAAAGGAACTATGCCCTCTGGAACGTAGTACGCTCGCTTAGGAAACGCCTATTAAATATTTTTGCAACGTACAAAATATTATGTCTGTTTGTTACAGTTGTGTACGACGGATGCCCTCGTTCCTTTTCCCACGGCCTCTGGTGGCC
>DWDX01002769.1:0-14448 GCA_018245675.1 Agara michaeli
TTTTATCTAAATTAATGATCTCAATTTTTTTTGCGATGTCAATATTTTTTATAGGACAACACTTAGTCGGGCGAACACCGTGCTGCGGGACTTTTACAAATATGAGATTAAGTTATATTATAACATTATTATAATTAAACCACGGCAACGCGTGGTCGGGTTTACTAGAGTACTTATTAAATATTTATGTACAGTTGTTAATTGACCCCGCCCTGTGTCCCAACGACCTTCGGTTATTCAATTTTCAAAACGTAAACCGTTAAAAATCGCTCCATAATTCAAGCCGCCCTCGGTCCACATAAACGAACTCCCCGCCAGCGGGCCACAAACGCTAAACTTTTTTGGCGCCTCGTAATCGGAGTTCCTGAACCCATTTACCTGAAGCTTTGCTTTGAGGTGAACCAAGTAGTTTGGAGTTTTTAGAACGATGTTTTCGACAAAAAAGAGCACACGATTTCGTAATTGCCTATTAAATTCCTTGAGCTGGTTACAAACCTACACTTATACGAGTATAGTACCGTAACATATCATATTATGCAGTTTTACAATGTGTACAGTGAGTCGCAAACACTTTAATTGTAATGATTGTCATTGGTCCTTTAAACAGTGTTGAGATTCGAAACTCTAAACCAACGGGCCATAGAAAATGTACCGAAATGTTCAATTATGTTAATAATGTTAGAATTGGGTTTTTAATGACATCACATTACGCCAATGAAAGTATTCTAAATAAGTATCCCTATAGTTAATACAAATCTATACAAATAAATAAAATGGGAGTGTTTGTCTGTAATATGAAATTAACCGCTTTTAACTAAATGCATATAATATATATGTATGCACGGTGCATATACCAAAATAATATTTTCTACAATTTAGGTCTGTCTGTTTGTTACGGCTAATCTCTGGATCGGCTGGACCGATTTAGACGGGGCTTTCACTGGCAGATAGCTGATATAATAAGGAATAACTTAGGCTGGCTTTTATTACAATTTCAATTCAAACGCGGACGAAGTCGCGGGCACAGCTAGTTTAACATAAAATGAACATTGAGTACCCCAATAACTGCAAAATTTCGTATTCTAGGGTCAGTCATTTTCATGTTTCAGCTCCGTGAATATAGATTGTTGTCCTGAGTCGTTAGTCCTGAGATTTGTTACAATCAGAATTTCTGTTGACTCCTTTGATAACAGAACAATATTCTGGAAGTATCCATTCGTGAATGTGCTATGCAATACTCGCGTTGAAATTCCTTTTGGCACTAAAACGCTCGATTTTTTGGATACGCTCCCTCGTAAATGCTGTGTGGTTTATGAGATAGACTATAAATATGTGAGGATTTATTTTATTGCCTCAGTGTCTTGAACATAATACGCCGCGGCGACATCCAGCCAGCGTCATGAGTTAACGTAAACCTTATCGCGTGTAAAACTAGTGATTCGTGTTACTGACATGTACTTTTTAAGGGGAATATTTTGTTTAATTAATAACTGTAGTAATGGTGACGTGGCTCGCAACGGGCCGCGTAATGTACCCCATGAGGGCGAGATGTGGATTTCGGAGAGCCGCATCGCTACGATAAATGTGCGAGGAGGAGCAGGTCAAGAAACGAAAAGCTTGTCAGGAGAGTAGCCTGTGCGGTGGAAATCCTGAGTCTCTGCCTATCCCTATAGCAACTAGGCGTGATTGTATAATTATAATATTTTTACGTTTGCTTACATAACAGTTGTTATCATAAATTAGGCAGTTACTTCTAGGATAAGTCGCAAATATACAAAAATTACTAAAACCACGGTGTATCTCAGAAATTAATCTAAATTCAAATTATGTTTTGCTAAATATTCTACAACAGCTACAATTAGCTGTGTTATTTACTAAACAATGATATTTCTGACTCTAAATGTTCAAATTATTTAGAATTCTTTCTAAAAGAAACTATGAAGAGTGGTAGCTAATTATGGCTATAAGATGTGAAGATATAAATGTTTTGATGTTATGAGCTAACAAAAAAAAATAAGTTAATACGGCTACAGACTTAAGGCTATTGTTTCACTGCGGACGGGTAGCGAGAAGATAGTGGAGCGATAATTTAGAGAAACTGTAATACTTTTTAAGTTCTCTACAATTTTCATTAAGTCTGCCTACCTATACTTGGCCAGCTTTTTTTCCTAATTGACGTTTTGCTGTTGACCCTAGTGACCTCTACAGCTTCACCCGGACTCTGCAGCGTGCCAAAGCGGCACAGCCAGAATTGGGAAATTGAATGGGGGGTGACTCAGCACCCGACGAGCCGTGGTCTTCGTATTGAGTACACTTGGCCAGCGTAATATGCTATAATTTTACGTCACAAGCGTGAGCAAACCCGTTCAAACAGTGGAACGAAATTAAAAAAATACTTGATCGTTCATCGCTTGCCGTTTGCGTCCGGACACAACCACATTTCATGCTCATGTAGGCACTCGTACCTTACGAGAGAACACTGAAAAGGCTTAATTCAGACGCACGAAAACATAATTCATGAAAATTTTAAACAGGTCCATCTGTTAAACTCTTTAGCTCTAATGGGGGCGGAGTGGCATGTTCTTTTCACTACATTCCCGCGGATAAACAACCCTTTGTGTGAAATGACTAATGGAGTAAAATGTTTTTGAAGTCATAATTTACAGAAAACGTTGTTCATTTATAGGAAAAGTTGACCGTTACCCTAATTAAAGATTATAGTACAGTAATATAATGGTTAAGGATGTTAATGTAAGTATATTTAATTCCTGTAACGTTTTAGTTAGTTGTGTACTAAGTTTGCGCTCGCGGTTCTGCCTGCATTTCTGATGCGTCTATTTCCGTTATTGCATCTGAGGGAGAGTTCTGCTAGTAAAATAGTTGTTCCACACATTGGCGTATTTTTGATTGATCTGAATTGAAAACTTATAATTTCCTTGTGGAAATCACATGTGAACTGGCCCAGTAGGTGTTGTGAGATGTATGCATATAGTCAACATCTAATAATATCCATAATTATTATTAATTAACACTTGAATGACATATAAAGATCTGTGTCCGTGAATTAAGCCACACATGAATATGTTCTACAACGAACGTTGATTAAATTGTGTTTCGTCATCGTTACAAATGGTATGAAAACAAACATCATTAATTACTGTGGCAATCCACTAACTGTTTTCATTTAGAGAGTAACTCAAATACATAATATTTGACAAAATGCCATATTATGTTTGCTATATACGTAATTTGTGAGATGTTTGTTGTTAATATTAACTTCAAGTATATAGAAATACATTGCATATTATATGCAAATGTCATTAGAAGTCATAATCATTAGGAGTTTGTTAATGAATTTATTTTCTTCTCAGTTTCAGATCTGTGCTGATGTTTTAGAATTATGTACCTCTGTGATATGAATATATAGTTTTAATTGCGAATAAGGTTCACTATCATTATTCTTGTAAACAAAATAAACGTCACATAGTATTACAATTTTCATTTTTGGTAACCAATGATTTTGTTAATTAGCAAGTTTTCTTTTGTTTCAGGTAAGATGCAGATTTCTATCTACGCAGTTTTTCACAAACACGTTTCATGAATGCTGCCGTAATTTGAAAATAGTAGAATACTTCTGTAACCACAGTACATAATATCAAAGTCGATCAAAGATAACTTTTATGTGAGAATATCATACTGTTATGAATCAAAAGTTGTCTATGAGTTCATTGACATTAATATGACTGAACCGTCCAATTCATTTCAGTTTCACTCGTTCTTTTTAACCAAACAAGCGATGTTCTAATAGCGTTCCGTTTATGCTGATTAATAAAAAAGCATAGCATTTAGTATTGAGCAACTCGGCTTATCCTAAATGACGTGAAACTCAAACATCACCACAAAACCTTTTGCTGCGCAAAGTCGCCGGTAAAATATTCAGAGGGTAAACGGAGTGGGGCTTCTAGGTGTTTTAAATTAGATTACTCTTTGCTTTGGTTTAATATTTATCGCGATCTAAAACGAACATTTGCATATTGTGGATCATAAAGATACGTTTTTGAGATCATCTCAACCTTTAAGGGGATGGAATGGTCGGTGGATTTAAATAGTAATGTATTTTCTTACATACTTTACATAAAGCAGTGATAGCGTAATGTTTTCAAATTCAGCCTCCCACTCCGGGGGGTCTGGGTTCGATTTATTACTTGCGTTTTACAAGTAACATTAAAATATCACTCGCTATAACGGTGAAGGGAAACATCGTAAGAAAACCTGCACACCTTAGAGATGTTACAAATTGTATAATATTTTCTGAGGTGTGTAAAGTCTACCAATCCGTACTTGAACAGCGTGGTGGACTACGGCCTAAATCCCTCTCACTATGAGAGGAGACCCGGTCCAGCAGTGGACGAACAAAAGGGTCAAAAACAAAAAACATACTTTCCATATCATTTCTTGCGTTGAATAGGTATTGCAGTTCTAACGTAATTGAAACCTCACTGTAAGCTCGATAATAGTCTATTGTCGCATTGCTAGCGATCAATATCTGTCCCAGATTATTAAGCATTGAGCTGGAGGTAGATAGCCCTTGTCAAATGCTATGTTATAACCGTGTTCTGAAATTATTAATAACAATAATTAATATCTTGGGACAGATTCACACACGACCATTTTGTCCCAAAAGAGACAGCTGTATTATGGTAACCACACAGCTGATAAACTACAAGTGTCAACGTTTGTATACTTGTATACGTACATAATTTATACCCCATAAAAATACTCATTATTACTTTAGCCTGGGTGGGAGTGAAACCCAAAATATCCAACTCAGCAATTATGTACCACTACCCAATGGACAAAAGGGCTGGTATTGAATGAACTTCCAATTGCTTACGGGGATGTATCAAAGCATTTTAGTTGCCGAGTAAGTATGTCAAAACAATGTCAAACGTATAAAGTGCGGTCACTTGTAAAATATTCCAGTTGCGTTATTGTTCTTGATCGTTCATGGCGCGTTACACAATTACACACTCCGGTCCCAATATGTTGGATACTGATATTCATTTATAATTATTACATATATTCTTTATAATTATTACATATTCATTTATAATCTTCTAAATATATATAACTCAAAGGTGACTGACTGACTGACTGACATAGTGATCTATCAACGCACATCCCAAACCACTGGACGGATTAGGCTGAAATTTGGCATGCAGGTAAATGTTATGACGTAGGCATTCGCTAAGAAAGGATTTTGATCAATTCTACCCCCAAGGGGATAAAATAGGGGATGAAAGTTCTTAACGCAAGCGAAGCCGCGGGCAAAAGCTAGTTATTACATGTATTCTTTGTAATTATTACATATTCATTTATAATTATTACACATATATAGAATGTCTCGACGGAAATATTTTATTTCTTCTTGTGTTAACTCTACGTTTGATTTTTACTTTTTAAATTATTTTAGGGCGTGTTTTCAAATCTGACGTTCTCCTTCAGTACGATATAGTACATTTTAGGTTATAATACTAACAGAAATATATTTCATAAGGCAAAATCCATTTTTTTAAACTGGGTGTCGTGGTCTAACAATACAACTCAAATCTATCATCTAATGCACACTTGTATACAATGGAACAAGTGCGCGATTTAGTAAAACAAACTAGCAAATCAGTTTGGAATTAGTTGGCAAATGGGAAATAATTTACTAAAAGCGAGCGGTGATTCCATCAACAAGATAATGCAGATCCAGTTTGTTCATTCGTTACATCAAAACATGCCACCCGTTCGACGTTGCGTGGCAACTGAAACTTTGCAAAGTCTCGAATCCGTACAAGAACGAAAATAAGTACTACGTTTTATTTAATCAGTCCCAGATTATGGCTAAATAAATATATGAATGGAAATTTTAACATTGCATGTCTTCCATTAGACTTACACGCGTATTCTTATTTATAGTTAACAATGTTGAGTCTGAAACATTTTTCGTAAATTTAATTACATGGTAAAGTCTCTTAGTTTACCTAGTAAGCTTAGTTCAGCGCCCTGAACTGCGCAAGGCAGAATGAATAAACAAAACTTTTAACAAAAAAATAAAAACCGACTTCAAAGGGAAAATTATTCTAGAACTCCGGACTGCGTGGAACGATTTCAAAATTTTTTTTTTTAAATCGAAAGGTGGTGCTTCCTATGTGGTCGGTGTCTCTTCTCCGGAGCTTACGGCTGACACCGACTCCAATAATAACAAAATAGGACCTTGTATTATTCGTTTACTTTTTAGTGCAAATTAATTTGTTTTAGAATAGTTTTCCCCTTGAAGTCGGTTTTTATTTTTTTGTTAAAATTTTTGTTTATTTTGAAGTCGGTTAAAAATTGTTACATTCATTATTGCATAACATTTAATTAACACCGAATCGTAACAATACATGATCCCATATCTTATTCGTTTTCAAACCAACGCTAGTATTCGACGTAATAATTGTGTTTGTCTAAGGTTTCAATTTAACAAAGCCCCAAATTATTCACGAATCGAGCCGCTATATTCACATGGGTTGGCATATCGTGGAAATCCTTTATTGTAATGAGATTAATTTCCAAATTTTCTATATTCAAACGCTATTCGCAGCCTAATATATTCGTATGCTATAAATTTCGCTTGGAATGACCTTCTGACTTTGCATTATTCTGATATCATACCTAACATTCTTAGTGAAGCCAATTAAATACCACATGCCTATATCGGCTGATCAATGAAATAGTCTTTAAAATAGGCTTAGGCTTTTTACATTAGTCTTTAAAACGCCGGATACACTCATTGTTGATAGTCGACTGGGCAAATTTAACATATAAACAAGCATATTATATTATACGTAATATTCTGTATCTACGTACATATGTATAAAATGCTATTTAAGGGAGGAATTCCGCAGAAAAATCCACTACATTGCTCTAGTGCTGGTTAATGGACGGGCATAAATAAAGTTATTACCATAGATTTTATTGTATGCCATATTGCGTTCGTACGTGACGGGGTTTAATGGGAGCTGTGTTTGTTAAGTTGCCAATGTAGCATTTTCTTATGAAATTATGCAATACGCCTTAATAAGAGGAATTCAAACCTGGTCAGCAGATCCGACATCGATTAGGAAATAGTCCCTGATTATATGGGCGAAGTCGGAATGCTTTGTGGAGTAGAATGTCTACATACATACATACCACATACAGTAATGCTTAAATGCCTACTATTGATATAAGCGTAGCTCAGGCTGCTGCGGACAAACATAAAGTGTCCATTGATATTAATCGTATTAAAAGGAGGGTAGTTGTTAAATCCGAAGCTCTGCCAAGTGTATTAACAGCTCTATGTACTAAGCTAGCGATTGCTATTGCTCACATAAAACCTAAGTTTAAGTTGGCTTAACAAGCGCTATTGCTTCGTACAACGTGCAAAACATCTACTTATCCGTAACAAACTTTACATAAATTTCAGAACATTTCCGCACACTTACCCCCACCACTCGAGGATACTTAAGTGAGTGCCCTGAAAGCTAGCAAAATGAAATCTTCATTATTGAAATAAGATTACATAGAAGTAAAGTGAAATGTAAGTAAATGTCGTTTCGAATTTGCATTTTTATAATATGTTTTTTATTAAGTACCCTACATAAAACTCGAAGTGCCCTTGTAGGGTACACAGATGAATCGAGCATATAGTTCCGCAGAATGGAAGAAACGTTGTGCGATTGTTTAACTTTGCATGTGACCGGCCCGTGTGTAGGGTCCCTATTTAAAATGATGACTTTCACTAAAGTTGACGGATATCCAAAAGAATGTTTGTAGTAACTTTTAGGTCAAAATTTGAATATGCTGGAAAACACCGAATAATAATTCTTTCCATATAGTATGTTGACTTCATTTGTATACATTAGGATGACGTTGCTTACGGAAAATCAACCTTTTTCTTTCACTTGTACCATAGGCATACTATTGTTTAATATGTCAATAACATCTAGTAAACTTCTGTAAATATAATTGTTGCTATCTAAAATCTTGAACTCTAGTTTTGGTCTTAAACATTAGATGGAAAACCTCAAAGAAAATTTCCGTGATCGTCATGCTTCAATACATATTAAAAATATGGTTTCTATCGAATTGTAGCAACGGCAAAAGGCTCCTATATTGCGTCATCGGAAGTTTTAACACCCTGTAGATGACAGCTCGTTGTCACAGATTATAACAGACAAAACATGTTCGCGGTATTGGGGAGCGTTTGGCTACTGGTGTTCCTGGACTAAATCCAATACTCGTAAACTTCATAGAATCGGGGAACAAACTCTACGCAAACATAAAACTTGTACTTGACGCCAATGACCTTATAAAAATAGACGTAAGGGATTTTTAGATTGTTGTATTATATAACTCACTTAGTTGTCTTAATTTCAGTGCGGTTGTTTGTATTTGGAAATAGCTTTATCAGAGATAGAGTTGTAAATCACTTTCGGTTTTACGATAACATTGACAGACGTTGTATCGAGTAAATTGAGTTATTGTTCTTCAACTCCTTAATATTTTTACCGTCGGTCCTCGGTCCCCTCTCACAATAAATGGCTGAGGCCACACATAGTCTATCGTAGTGCAACATTACGGATAAATCTCTTTTTAACAGTTTCATCCAAATCCTTGAGTGGAATTCAGAGTTCCAAATCACTTGAACACAGTTTCAAAGATACTGTTCTAAATCATAGTATTTACAAAAAAAATATTTTTAATTAAATCGATCCATTGACTGATATAAGAATAGAGGAACCTTCCCAGATGATTAGTTATATAAATAGTTCCTTGTACTTCCACCGCACTTAGCCTTGGCATTCATCCTTGGACGGCTTCCAAACAGTCCTGGTTTGTAAATGGTAGTAAACTTGTTATTCTTGTCTAAGTCACCCCTCAAATGAATTTAGCGACATCGTCACCAGCTTGCACCATTTCGAGTAAGTTAATGAGTAATCAACGTTTTCTCGTGGATTAAGTTAGTAAGTGAAAAGATAACTGTGAGAAGGAATAATATAAGTACAGCAACAGACCCCGTAAGGGATAATAATAATGATAGAAACTATTTTCAATACTGGAGCACCAAATGCTGACTGTAAGTCAAACACACCTGTTAATTTACTGTGTTACATTACAAAACTAACTTGGAGCATTTCTGCTATTAAGGAAGTAGCACCTTCCTTAATAGCAGAAACTTGCACTTGTTCTATATGTATATTCTACAATCGCCGAATGAAATCCATAAGTAAATAAGTAACTCTGGTAGAAAATGTATTACTATGCGATGCTTCATCGCCAAGTCATACTAATATCATCATTATAGAGGTTAACAAAGTAATGACTGATATCCAATAACTTTAAAATGTATGTCAATAACCAGCAACAAAATATTACATGACTATAAATAATCCAGATCCAAAAGCAACAGCGTGAGTTTGCTCGACACCGAAACGATTGGCAATATTAATCAAATAACGCCAGAGAACGTAAAAACCGTAGTCTTAATTAATCAGGAAAAACAGATAAGTCATCCGCTGCAGAGCGAACAAATAGATCTTGCGGTCATCCATACTAATATTATTATAAATGAGAAAGCGTGTTTGTTTGTCCTTCTTTTACGTCAAAACGGAGCAACGGTTCGATGAGAATTTTCGTATGGAGGAAGTTGAAAGGCTGAAGAGATATAAATATTTTTTTTGCGGAAAAATATCTCATTTTAACCCGTTTTAATAAAATAACCGCTATAGGTGACGTTACGTACGAACGTGTTAACGGTATGACGTGTGAACGAAATAAATTATTTTAAACCACGCGGTCGAAGCCGCGGGTAATAGCTGGCTGTTTATAATGGACGAAATAAAATCGCGTTAGAACTTTTTGTTATTTCAAACAATAATATTTCAGTCTGACCATTCTTATTACGTTACACTGAATCTTTTAAACTTTTCGAATTTACAAAAGTGTCTGGGTTTGGGAAAATTTCTGAAAGTATATTTTACCTATTATACTTAATTATTCTTTATACTTTTTAGAAGATTATGTAGCTTTGAAGCTACCGTTTGTAGATCGACTTTGAATAGTTGATGAACAGTTCGTTTGGAGCTTAAGTTAAACTAGAGATGTTTTTAATAATAGAAAAGACAAGAGATGAGGTACACGTTCGTAATGCCGGTTCTAAAAACGTTACCTTGCCGATAAGTAGGTATCGAATTGAGACATCGGTAAGGTCTGAGCATTAATTTGTATGTTTCTTTGAGTGTACTTCAATGGCTCCAAATATTCCGAGTGTGAATCATTATTTATCACCGAGTTTGTTATATCTGTTATTAACAATACATTAACATTTACACCGTGACCAATGAACACTCACCGCTACAAATTGCGTTCCATGAATCCGCATCCGAATTGATATTCTCCGGATATTGGGATCAACATGGAACATTTCTCCCGGCAACCTACTTGTTCAATGAACTCGATTAAATCCTACCTCCGACCGGTGCAAAATTAAAAGACAACCGTTTCAATAATGAACGTGCTATTCAAAAGTCAATGCTGTTTATTATCTGCTAATATTTTCATATGACTTAAATAATATAAAATTTTGGATCTACTATCTCTGCTCGATAAAGCAATTAAACCAACGGATCTTATTGCTAATTGCAGTTACTGTACCAAGTAGCCAAGTGATTAATAGTTATTATTAATGACGAGTTTCCTATAAATACTGGTAAATGATTGTATGCCGTCTATGAACATACTTTTGCAATAAATCCGCAATTTTTTTTTTACCTACGAATTTAATAACAACAACAACATACCGTCACGCCAGGTCCCTGACGGGGTAGGCAGAAAGGACCGAATTTAATAATATCGCAAATTGATATCGAGCATATTTTGCTCTCGCTACTGTGAAAATAGCCTTACAAAAGTTTTCTATTAGCAGCTAGCAGCCACTCTCACCAATCGTATTAATACCTAGTACCTACATATTATTATTAAGGTTAGTCGTGTTCTAGCTCGTCGCACGCGAAGCAGCGGCTTTCAGCGCCAGTGGGCCGTGTAAAATATGTCTGATTTATATACGAGTACGTACTTACTTCTTGTAATGTTTGCAAATTACTATAGTATATTATAATATATGAAGGCGTGGCAGACCCTTCGTGAGGGTTCATAATTGATATTATGGATTGATGAGAAATCATATATTTCCAGCAATCGTTGTTAGTAAAACAAAATAACTTTTCTGATGAGATAATAATTGTCACAAGTATTTCAATCAGCTGAAATATGATCTTAAAGCTCTCCGACTAATACGATGCACGGCGATTTGTCGCAGACGTGGTACGCTCAAGCTGTTCAGAATGAAAGTGCTTTTATTCCAAGATGGCCGCTCTGGTACTTCAGAAAGGATGCTCCACTAGAGCGACTTTGTCAGTCGTTTATCACTGTTGCCGTTCAATTTGATAACGCTTCTTGTAAGTAAGGAGAAAAATTCAAATAATCTCTTAATTCGTTATTTAATTATCCAGTACAGGTATGTTAATGTGTGTGTAGGTTTTCTTTAGACGTCTACGCTCTAATGAGTCAGTCAAGGTAGGAAGGATACCTTATTTTCTAGAGGGCTTCCTTTTGTTACTATCCATTCAATGCCTTTTAAGCCTTTCATTTCAAAAGCAATATAGGTTTCGTTCTTTTATACATGAATTTCGTCGTTAAGAATCCTTTAGCCTTTTAGTTTATACAATCTTATTGTATTCTTGTCCTTAAATACATGCGCTATTATACTAGGAATTTTTATTTTAGTTGGTTCGTCGTAATCACAGACAGATCTGACAATTGATAAAGTAGATTTATTGTTTGGTATTTTGTTAATTGGTACTTCAATTCCACTTTGGTATTGGCTGCAACCTATGTTTATCCACTGCTGACTGGATCTCACCATGACTGTAACTTTGAAAAGTTGAAAATCAACAATCCGATCTACTTCAGTGGCGAATTTATAGATACAGATATATTATTCCATAGTAGACCAGCGCTTGATTACGGGCTTATTTAATAGTAAAGGAGTTACGGTCTAGGACATTAGCACGCTTGTCCATAATAATGCATAAATGAAGAACGTTCATCCGTCAAAAGGATCAAATTATTATTTCTATTCTTAAAAGAACTTCTTATTTATATTGGTCTTAATTGAAAAAATGTTATTTTATAACTCGATAAAGTACCCGGCGTTTTGCGTCGCTGGCTCTAATATACTCCAGTGATATATCGAAGGCGCATTATTCAATCGCCGGATCGCGTGTGCGCTTTAACGTCTTCATAAAAAGGAAATATTGCCGTTCGACCTGCGCTGTTTACTGTACCTTCCGCGAACTATCCTCGCTCGTTGATTGTGTTGACGACGTTATACATAATGTTACGCTAATATCCGCAATGGCGTAACAGTTATACTAATTCATTGTGCCTTGTTGTAAGGATTCGATTCTTTTATTATCTTCTGTTGTTTCTACTGGCGTGTTGATCCAGTTAGTTTCTCTGCCTGGTGGGTTATGGACTCCTTTGTCACTTTTTCTTTTTTTAATTTTGTTTTTAAACAAATAAAAAAGCTCGAGTATTTGTCCTGTATTTTGGTCCTGTATTCTGTATAAGTGTGTATTGAAACATGTATGTGTATGTATGTATATTAGCTGTCTGGTTATTTTATAGGTTCTGCCCTCACTTTGGGATTAGATGGTCATTATCTGAGTTGTCTCGTCTCGAGATTCAGATTTTTATTATTCAAAGGCCAAATTGATTTACAATTTTGGCCATTGCTACCGTAACAAACATAATCCCAATTCTTTAGTCTTTACCGCTTCAGAGTTAGGAAGGCACGGACGGCAAAGCTGGAGAGCTGAAAATACAAATACATTTTTAAAAAAAGCTACGTTCTAATAACAATTAGTAATCAAGCGATCAGCTAGTTACGTCTACAATAGAACCTAAATCCAACTCATCTAACAATAGCTAAATCATCAGTTATATCTGTTACACTCTTCTGCATACACTCTGCTAGGATACCAACGCATCTGTGAATGAACTCATGTAGAAAATTTGTTGTACATAAATAGAATTGGATACCGATGTATCCGCCACAATGACCACTTAATCAGGCAGAAGGCGAGTCCGTTTCGTATTTATAAACGATGAAACACGCACAAACGATAAATTAAGGTGTTTTTTGAGATACAAGATTTAATTTTTGTCTTCTGAAACATAATTTAAAACCTCGCCGCAGCGGGTACTATGTAGTACCAGTTTCAGTGCCAATTCTTTAGCGCCAATCCATTTAAATACACCAATTTATCAGTTGTGAAATCCTATTCGTAAATTTCTCAAAGATTTAAAATACATTCATTCGGTTCAGTGACGTGCTTTTTCGACAGTGTTAATTTAATATGTATATGTATATGGATAACTAATAGATTAACTAGTAAAGTTTTCATGTCAGTGGCTGTCATTTACAGAAAATTGTGTTTGAAAATGTTATTTTTTAGTTTTAGACATTATAATTTATGTAAACATTGATACATGTATCCATGTTAAGAATGTTGACGCTATCTCAAAGCGAAACAAAAAGTATTCGTTTATATTTTTCAGTACAATTTGATCGAGATGTTATTTCATCATTTCTTTTGTCAAGGATTTAATACTATATTGTTAATTATGTACTGACGCCTTTTTATTCTTCTCGCCAGATCTACGTCCACCCAAGTAAAATTATGGTACGGAGCTACGGAAAGTTGTCGATAGAGACACTGTTTAACGTCCCGTGCTTGTATTTTAATAAATGATTACATCATTTATCAACTTTTCTCATCTGTTCATTTTCGTGATATCACTCAATAAATCTCCGCCGCGCCCTTCTGTCAAAGCAAACTCATACAGCCTCGGGCTACGTCTGACACTAGTCCAAAAAGTCCAAATAATCCGATAATACACCCGCGAGAATTCAACATGTTCAATTCTCGCATCGCTCTATAGGGAGGTGCTAATTTTAAATTTTCTTCATTATCATAATAGCACTTCAGAGAACGTTGGACGGCGTCAATGGCCAGTCGAGTGGGATCTCGTCGCGACATCGTGTTGCGGTCAACAGGCACGAACATGTTCGAGTGTCGAGAGATTATTCAATTTAAATGCCACAAGAACCCGAACGGGGTACAGTTCAACGGTGTGTCTAACTTTATACGACCAAACCGAGGTAATAATGCAGCTAAAATAAACAAATGTCCTAAAACGGAGCTTCGTAGTTGACGTAGGAAGGAATAGATCAGTTACTTTAACTGCCTCGTTGGTCGGGCGGTTGCTAGCGCGACTGCCGATCGGGAGGTCCTGGGTTTAAATCCCGGCTTG